>CAOLHI010004181.1:0-131470 GCA_948474755.1 Ctenosaura bakeri
GAATGATGTGAAAAGGCATACTGTCTGGTTTCTGGTTGCATCAATAGAGGATGTGATCTAGTGAGCTCTGCTAGATCACGAACCCCCAAAGCAATGTGCTTGACAGTCAAGCTGGTGGACTCCCCAATGCATGGGGAGTCCAAAGACTCCATTGAGTTTTGGACTAGCTGGGCACCCACTCAGGAACAGAGTGGCTGCAGTGGGTCCCAAGGCTCAGGAGTATCACGTGCTTCAGCAGAGCTTGGGGCTGAGAGCTTTCCACCTCCATATAGACATTACATTTACTGGATCTGGAGCTCATGTGTGTGTGTGTGTGTATGTGTGTAAAATTTGATTTTTTAAAAGTAGCATTGTTTATGGAAGACAAGAAGCCTTTGTTTACAGTAGCTGAAACTGCTTCCTAATATTTAAGAGCCTTTCTGTGCTGTGGAAGATTTAAAGTAACAGTACTTCTTTTTGATCATTATTGGAATGATAATTTACTGTAAATTAGTTAAAGAATTCAATAAGTGATTATAAGCGATTACTAAGTGATTAAAAGTGATTTCTAAACATTTAAGCAAGAATTACTACTATTGATTTATTTAAAATTATTAGTATTTTAAAGTAATTGTTACTGCCTTTTGGTGGTTGATAATTAGTTTATACTAATATGAAATATAGAGTAAGTTGATAAGTGATTATATTTGATTATAAAGTATTTTTATTAGTTAATTAAACTTGTAGGCATATATTCAGTATGAAAAGAGCAATTGGCAACAAGTACTAATCTTGATATAAATTTAAGGTCTTAATAGTTGTAACTGTTTAATATTTGCTGCTTTCAACAAGGTCAGGGACCAATTTTTGGTCACGTATTAGTTATTTGTAGTCTTTTTAATGTGTTTAATATTTATAATTTTGTTATGTATTGTTTTGTTTTTCCTTTTGTAGCATATTGTTGTGTATTTTCTGTTTTTTTTGTATTACTTTGTAGTGTTGTTATTTGTTTTTATTCAATGAAACTTTATTTTAAAAAAACACACTGTGACAAGTTGATATCTGAAAGCTTGTATCTTGCCCTTTCTGAGAAATTGGCACAGGATCTGCAATTTGTGAGAGGTTAAATTTAATAAAGATGAACATGACCAAAGCCTTCCAGTATATTATTCACGGCTTTGGTCTACATGAATCTGGACATTTTATTAAGCAGACCATGAATTACTGGGGAAACTCAAAGGTCTCTGGGGATATTCTATTCTGTATTTTGGAGAAATGACAATTAATAATGAGGAACATAATTAAAATTGTAAGAAGAAAATGGACAATAGGAATTTCTGCCAGTTGTCTTGGTCAGATGTTGTTCATGTGTATACAGGTGAGAGTTTGGTATTCGAACTGTGATTGAAATTCTCTTAAATTTACGATACAAATTTGAAATTAAGTATTTTAACAGTATTCAATTTCCACTTAATCCTAAAGCTATCAAATTAAATGGAGTCCTGGTTACGTAGTTTAAATTCAGTTTATTACAAGAATAAAAAACCTGAATATACAAAATAGATATAAAATGTCCTAGATATGTCTCAGTTGTTCAGTTTTAATTTTCTTTCTTTCCATAGGTGCCAATCGGATAGTGTTAGAAGATTCCAACATACTACAGCCAATAGGACTGACTGTGTTTGAAAATTGGCTCTACTGGATTGATAGGCATCAACAGATGATTGAAAAAATTGACATGACTCGTCAAGAAGGTCGTACGAAAGTTCAGGCTCGTATTGCTCAACTCAGTGATATTCATGCTGTTAAAGAACTTAACATGCAGGAATATAGTAAGTGTTATGCAGCATTGTGGGAAAGAGAAACTAAATTGTCTGTGTCATTCATAGTTAAGGGTTATTTGCTAAATAATGAATTCTGTATGATTTTGAACTCAATTAAGGAATGTACTACACATGCTCTATCATGATTCAAGAGAATACTTGCATGATTAAAAACTAAGGAATGGTCTGAAGGTACATGATATTACGGCCATAACACCCTGAACACACCCGATCTCGTCAGAAATTTATATTTGTTGCTACTCTCTCTTATCATCATTGATATATACCTACAAGATTAACTAATTAATAATTACAATCTTAAATAAATTAGAATCACTTATCAAATAGTTCTATATTCTATATTAGTTTAAAGTAATAGATATCATTCTTAAGTTATAATTAATAGAACCAGTTATAATCAATTATAACAACTTATCATCTAAATCTATATTCATTATTAGGTTAAACTAATTATTTAAATTAATTATTTAAAGAATAATCAAATCAATCAATAGTAATAATAACCTACAATAATTAATAATAGTTCTCTATGTAGGTAATAATCTTTAACTGCAACAAACAAATTACATTTTTAGTTTGCATTTTACACTTTCATGTAGCAAAATGAATTCAAAATTAAGATTTAAAGTTTAAAAACCTATTGTCATCAGTTCATCTTTGTTCCTTTTTAAATCATCAATCAGACATTCCCATTCAGACACAAATTAACCTTTTTTCTTCCTTTCAACTTATACATAAGATTGTTTATTTCACCTGTTCACGTTTAGCCACTCATCTGCTGTTGGTAAGTCCATTTTTCCCATACTTTGCATATACAGGGCTTGCTGCTAATAATATATATTGCAACAGTTTTATTGTTTCGTATTCACAATTGTATCCTCTTCACAAGCTCCTAGCAAATATAATACAGGTCTTTTAGGTATTTGAGACTTCAGAATCTTTTGCATCATGTTTTGTATCTTCATCCAAAACTGTTTGGCTTTATCACACGTTCACTATATGTGATACATAGTCTGAACATGATCTTGGCATTTCCAACACTTATCTTTCTTTTTTCTTTTTTATTAAAAACAAGGGAGTTATACGCAATACTATAATTTAACTTATTTCATGTTGTACATCATTTATGGATAAAGTCCTCTATTTGTTCTTTCCATACATTGTTATCAGGCATTTCTTATTATTTCATATATTTGATCCCTCTTTTTCTCTCCCTCCCTAACTCCTCTTCCCTCCCCTCCTCTTTCCTCTCCCCTTCCATTTATATAACCATCCCCCTCCCTCCCAGTCTTTCCCCTTCACTCCCTCCCCCTTCTTCCTATCCTTATTCCGCACTGTCTCCACTCCAAACTCTCTATTTCGTTTCTTTTACTAAACCTCCTACATGCGAAATTTCTTTTTGTTGTTGTAATCTACCATGATTAGCCATTATATTATCATCATCATCATCATCATCATCATCATCATCATCATCATCTTCCTGCTATATTCCCTCCTCACTGTAAATGTTACCCTTAGCATTTCTTTCTTCTATTCTTTACCTCTTCATCTCTCTTCACCCATCTAATTATTGCTTCCCACTGCTTTTCGAATTGTTGAGTTGAGTTACCTTTCAAGTTGTTGGATAGTTTTTCCATTTCAATAATGTCCATCACTTTTAGTTTCCATTCTTCTTGAGGGGGTTCTTTTTCTTCTTTCCAGTATTTTGCGTAATTCAACCTTGCAGCTGTGATTAGATTTAACAGTATTTTCCTTTTACTCTTCATTTGGCTATTCTCTTCAATCATATTTACTAAATATATCTCCGGAGTCATTTCGAATTTCACCTTTAGCAGCTTGGTTATGCTGTCATGAATCTTTTTCCAATATTTTTTAGCTATAGGGCATAGCCACCATATATGAAAATATGTTCCCAATGTTTTTCCACATTTCCAGCATTGCCCATTACCTTTTCTTGTTATTTTCATTAATTTCTGGGGAGTCATATACCAACAATGCATTGATTTATAAAGGTTTTCTCTTAATGTCAAACTTTGGATAAATTTTTATCTTCCTTCCATATTTTTTCCCATTTTTCCAACTCTATACTGTGGCCAACATTCTGCGCTCATTTTATCATGTAATCCTTAATCCGTTCCTGATCCAATTCTCTTTCCAATAAAATTTTGTAGATTTTAGATTTTTTTTTCTCGTTTTTCATTAAGATTTCATCTAATTTGTTCATTTCCTGTTCCCACCCTGTAGTTTTAAAATCCATTTTATATCTTTCTTTTATTTGTTGATAAGGAAACCAATCCATTTCCATGTTCTGTTCTTTTAATTCAACTCTAGTCTTTATCACCGGTATTCTTCCTTCCCATCTTATTAAGTCTGTATATCTTAGTATTCCTCCTTGTTTTGGTTCTGTTATTCTAAAAGCTTCTTGGAGTGATGTCCACATAGGCATTACTGTAAAATTTCTTGTTGATCATCTGCCACGTTCTCATCAAGGCTCTCCTGATGTAATGGTCTCTGAATTCTCTATCTTTCTCTGCCTTATTATAACATAGGTATCCATGCCATCCGAAATGTACATTGAATCCTTCTAATTCCAATAGTTTATGGTTTTTCAATTGTATCCATTCTTTTATCCATTCTAGACAGCATGTTTGGTAATATACTTCTAAATGTGGTAGTCCAAATCCTCCCCTCTCTTTGCTATCCTGTAATACTTTCATTTTTATTCTTGGTTTCTTCCCTGCCCATACGAATTTTGAAATCTCCTTATTCCAACTTACAAATGGTTTTTTTATTGTTTATTATTAGAAGATTTTGGAACAGGAACATGATCTTTGGAAGAATCATCATCTTTATGGTGTTTATCTGTCCTAATAGTGAAAGTTCTAATTTGTTCCTTTTCTGTAAGTCTGTTTTAATTTGATTCTAGGTTTTTTGATAGTTGTTTTCATATAATTCCGAATTTTTTTTCGTAATGTAAATGCCCAAGTATCTTACCTTTTTCTCGGTATTAAATCCAGAGATTTCACTCAACTCTTCCTCTTCTTTTTTAGTCATATTCATTGTTAATAATGATGATTTATTCTTATTTATCTTGAGACCTGCTACTTGTCCATATGTTTTCAATTCTTCTAGCAGATTAGGCAACGTTTCTCTTGGTTCTTCTAAAAATACTACCATGTCGTCTGCAAAAGCTCTTACTTTGTGTTCATTCTAATTTATCTTTACCCCTCTTATCTGATTTGATTCTCTTATTTTGTTGTTCAAAATCTCCAATGTCATAATAAATAAGAGTGGAGAGAGTGGGCATCCTTGTCTCACCCCCTTTGAAATCTTAAACACTTTGGATCTTTCCCCATTAATCATCAGATTCGCCTTTTGATCTTTGTAAATCACATCTATCCACTCTTTAAACTTTCCTTCACAGCCATACTCTTCTATACTATTTTTCATAAATTCCCAAGAGATGTTATCAAAGGCCTTCTCCGCATCGAGAAAAGCCATTGCAAATTTTTTCCAGGGTTTTTATTGTAATATTCTATGCAATTTAGTACTGTTCTTATATTTTGTTTGAGATTTCTACCTGGTAGAAAACCTGTTTGGTCCTCGTGAATATAGTCTTGGAGAATCCTTTTTAATCTTCTGCTTAATATTGCGGTGAACATTTTATAATCAATATTTAATAATGATATCAGTCTATAGTTTCTCACATCTTTAGTATCCTTTCCTTCTTTGGAAATCAAAATATTTGACTCTCCCCATGTATTCGGTCTTTTTTCTATTGATAATACCTTTATCATCTAATGATATGGTGTTGTCAGTTCATCTTGCATTTTTTTGTAATAAGTTGCCGTAAATCCGTCCGGTCCTGGTGATTTTCCTTCTTTTAGTTCTCTGAATGCTTCTATTACTTCGCTCATAGTAATTGGCCAACACTTATCTTTCATCTGTTTATGCATCTTTGGTGTGAGATACTGTCACAGATGCTAGCTGTCCGTGCCAGGCAACATAGAGTGCAGGGTTAGCAGTAGGCCATTCACAGACAGTCAGTGCAGCTTGCCTGTTCATGGTGGGAAGAAATGTCATGTACAAACAATCCAAAGGTCCAGAAATCTGGCAGGCAACACTATCTGACTGATAGTCCAAGGATAGACAATTCAGGCAGGCAATGAGCAGGGAATGCAGAGAACTCAAGATGAGGGCCAACAACATGAGTGGTTTTTGGCATTGAGCTACTGCCCTGTGCCTTCTTTAAGAAGGCTGGAGCCAGCTGGCCCTCATCCTAGTCTGATTAGCTCCTGGTGGTCTTGCTTCTGCGTTCCTCCTTCAAGGCTGCTGTTCACCTGGAGAATCTGTGTCCTGGGCATGACAGGTACCAGTAGTACATCATTTTATAATAATTTTCTTTAAGGTCATAATATTATAACCTTTAAGGTTATAATAATTTTCTTTAAGGTCATAATATTTTTGAGCTCCTGTGTCCATAACTTTTCCCACTGATACATGTGTATATTATGTTCAAAATTCCTCGCCCAACTAATCATGTATACTTGTTATTTTTCCATCTCAAATTTCATCAAGAACTTCATACATCTTAGCAATCAAAAGGTCAGAATCTGAACATAACAATAACTCAAACTCAGATTTAGTCTCTTCAAACTGTTTGGACTTATCTTTTTGGAATCTTAAATAAAAATGCCTATATGAGAGCTGTTGTACATTAAGACCATCCTCCTGCAAGAAACAAAGATGAAAACTGTCTGGGATGCTTCTAAGTTGGTAATGAGAGGTTTCCTTATTCAACAACAACAGATTCATAAAAAAAGAAAAGAGCGAAAACCACCAGATTTTGTTATTTAGACTACAAGACAAAGAAAAAGAACTCCAGAAAAATCCTTTGCAAAATTTATTACAACAGGAGGTTAAGAAGATATAGAAAGAACTGGCTATATTTGCAACAGAAGAGATTGAGAAAAAACTGAAATATATGAAACTAATCCAATTTGAACAAACAAAAGAGGATCAGAAAATGGTTAGCGTATAGAGTTTAAAAAAAGAAGAAAGAAAAACAGTCCGTGAGCTGAAGGATGGTAAGAAACTGGTTACCCATCCTGACAAGATTAAAAAGGCTTTTGAGAAGTATTTTAATAAGTTATTTCAAGAGCAAAAATCTCCTCTGAAAGGGGAGAAAGACACAAATGTTTATGTGAAGACAATAAACACTTGGAAGATATCCAAAGAAGCACAAAATCAGTTGAATAAATCAATAACAATTAATGAATTGGAAGAGGTCATAAAAGCCTTAAAATCTGATAAAGCACCCGGGCCAGATGGCTTTACAGTGCTTCATTACAAGAAATTCTTTAAAAAATTGATAAAACCACTGCAGGCAATGATAGAGAAAATCAAGTTGATGGGAAAGCCAGAATCTTGGGGAGAATCAAATATAGTATTGATACCAAAAGAGGGAAAAAATAAGAGAGAAATTAAGAATAATCGACCAATCTCTCTATTGAACATCGATTATAAATTTTTTGCATCAGTTTTGGCAAAATGGTTAGGGAAAGCATTACAAGATAAGATGACCATACGGACTTTTTAACCTGGGAGATATATGAGGAATAATGTGAGAACAATACTTGATGTAACTGAGTGTTATGACAAAAATCCTGGAAATAAAGCTTCATTGATTTTTCTTGATGTGGAAAAGGCCTTTGATAATGTCTCTTGGTTATTTATACAGCGGATATTGAATGAATTTAATTTAGGGGAAGATTTTTCGAATTGGATTGATAAGATTTATCAGAATTTATCAGAAATCGTTAATAAATGGGGATACACCAGCAAGCTTCCCCATAACAAAAGGGGTGAGATAAGGATGTCTGTTATCTCCATTAATTTTTATTGCGGTTTTGGAAAATTTGCTAAATAAGATAAATGAGGACTCAGAGATACAAGGTCTGAGAGTTAAGAAAAGAGATTTTAAATTAAGAACCTTAGCTGACGATGTGGTCATCTTTCTAGAAGAGCCGAAGGATTCAATCTTGAAATTGTTGGAAATGTTACAAGGATTTGCACAGGTGGCAGGATACAGAATTAACAAAGAAAAGACAGCAATAATGTCAATGAACATGACGAAAAAGCAGCAAATGGAATTGGAAAAAATATCAGAATGTCAATTAGCTACCAAAATTAAATATTTGGGAATAATTATTACAAAGAAAAATCAAGAATTATTTGGAAATAATTGTCAAAGAATATGGAAAGATATAAGAAGGGACATGGAAAAATGAACTAAATTAAATTTATCATTTCTTGGAAGAATTAATGCTTTTAAAATGTCCCTATTACCCAAACTTATGTTTCTTTTCCAAAATCTACCAATATTTGGAAATGGGAGAGTGTTTAAAGAATGGGAAAATGAGCTTCAGAAATGTATTTGGCTAGGCAAAAAACCAAGAATAAGATTTTAAGTATTACGTGATGCAAAAGAGCAAGGAGGGTTGGAAGTGCCTTCCTTGAAGACGTATTATTATGCAAGTTGTTTAGATTGGATTAAAGATTGCATTATATTAGAGAAATCTACTTTAAAAGATCTGGAAGAAACTGATAATAGATTTGGATTGCATGGTTACTTATGTTATAACAAAATAGCGGTGAACAAAGATTTTAATAATCATTGCGTCTGGTAAACTTTATTAAAGATCTAGCTCCAAATAAAACAGAAATTATTATATAAAACTCCCAGTTTGGACATCCTCTCAAGAAGCTTATAAGATTGCACCAACGAAACAAGGAAAATTATTGACTTATCAAGATATATTAAAATGGGAACGAGACAATCCAAAAATGAAATTGATAGAAGAGTTAAAAGCTGGAGGTCATGAATTAAACTGGTTCCCTTGGCGCCAGTTGAAAGAAAGGTACAAAATGGACCAAAAATTATATGGATTTGAAAGACAAGAAAATGAACTAAATCAGCTTTTGAAAAAACATCAAAAGAAGAGAATCTCGAAGCTTTACAAACTATTATTAAAAAGGGATTTTGAATCTGAGTCAATAAAAGAGTCAGTGATTAGGTGGGCTCAAAATATAGGTCACCCAGTCGAGTTAGATGCATGGGGAAAAGTATGGAAAATAGACGTAAAATTTACTCCAAATTTAAATTTAAGAGAAAATTACTACAAAATGTTACATAGGTGGTATATGACTCCAGAAGGACTTCAAAAAATAACCAAAAACAGACATACAAAGTGTTGGAAATGTGGGGAAAAGGTGAGGATTTTTTTCATATGTGGTGGACTTGTTCTAAGACTAAGAAATTTTGAAAGGGAATTCATGATGAAATTCAAAAAATTTGCAAAGTTAATTTTGAAATGGTACCAGAATTTTATTTATTGAATATATTAGGCCAGAACCAGGAGATTAGAAAACAACAGAAGATATTATTGTATTTGATTACAGCAGCATGGCTGACATATGCACAACACTGAAAAGATAAAACAGATATTCAGTTAGATGGATGGAAATTAAAAGTGTTAGATATGCTAGAGACTGAAAATTAGCTAACTCCCTTAAGAATAAAATGGTTCAAAATTTTGAAAGAGAATGGAAAAGGGTAGTGCTCTGGCTAAACTTGTAAATGACTGTGGATCGAGTATGTTGGTATTCAACAAGATATGTATAAGGAAGAAGAAAGATTCAACTGGAAAATTCTTGATATACAGAAGCAGGGGAGGACTATAATAATGATATACATATTTGTGTTTATATATGTTTTTATGTATTTTGAAAATAATCAAAATTTCTTTAAAAAAAAAGAAACTGAAACTGATGGGAAGTAACATAAATTGGGGCAATTTGTTGTGTCTCCAACATCATTTAAAAAATCAAACCATCATTCAGAAGGAAGAAGGAACCTGCTTAGCAAATTAGGTAATGGCTTAGGATGCTCTCTTTAAAAAGTGTTTAACAAATTGAGTATTCAAGATGGATAGAAAATAGTGTCATCTTGGTCTTGTATCTCAAAACAGGAGAAAGACGTATTTTGATAATTTGTTGCTGAAGAACAGAAAGAAAATGACATCGTTAACACGAGCATAAATAAAACACATATAAGTAAAATGAAAATCTACAGTTGCTGTTCTCAAACTCCTTACAGCTTCTTTCTTCTCTCTCACTGACTTACACCCTTTTTTACAGAGAGAGAGATATTGATCACACACAGAGTTTTTATTGCAAGGTTCTGCAAATCCCTGCTCACAAGCTATTCCTGGGAGTATAATATCTCAGGTAGATCTTTCTCAAACTCTTCAGTCTTTCTCCATATTTGCTAATTGCACCATATTAAGTGGTGGTTCTCACACATACTTTCCCATTTATTTGGGAACCAGGCATTCAGTCTAATTCTACTTACTCTCCCATCTAACTACTCCTATACAAAGTTCACCACAGTAGCTGGACAAATCCCTGTCGTAAAGCTCTACTGTAAAGTGGTCCTTTGACCCAGGCATTGTAGACATTCCAAAGCTCAAATTCATCCTTCTCCAAAGGCAAACAAAGTTCTTGTATCTTGAATGCAGGGAATTGTTCTTTTGGGTCAATTAACTACAGCAAAGATGAATAGTAGTAGACATGCAGATTTTCTAGGACTATAGCTCCCATCAGCCCAAGCCAGCATAGCTAGTTTTGAGAGATGATGGGAATGCCAATGCAGTAGCATTTGTAGGACTGCAGTTTCCCTATCCCTAACTTACACAGTTGGGTTGATTGTATGGAAGTGGATTTTTGTAAAATGACTGCTCTCCCTTCTTATTATTTCATATCAGCTCATCTCAGTCTTGCTGAGTTTTTGCTCCCTACATTGCAGACCTGAGCCACCATACTCCCAGCTTACACCAGATGTGCATCCAACTTAATTTTCTTTAGTGTTCTTTGTTTAAAATGACCATTGGAGTGTAGATATTGGCTTGATGGAGAGCAGGAAAGCTTGGGGAGAGGAGCGGGGGGGGGGTTGTCTTGCCATATGAATTTTGAAGAATGGCCTATGTGGGCTGTTTGCACAGACCGGAAGCCTTGTTATGGTTTTCCAGTGCAAGCCCAGAGACATTGATTTCATAGCCTCTTTGTACTGCTCAGCCCTTTTGTGAGGTTGTTTGAAAGAGAATTGGTTAGTTAATATCTAACGTGAAAAGTGTGGTGTCTTAAATCTATCCAGTTGTTACACAGACTGATACTTTCTCCTCCTCAATCTTAAAAATATAGCATCTCAACTGATCATTATTTACCCAGTGATTAGTTTCTCTGCCCACGTTCAGGGGTTACTTCATATTTTTATGAAGGAGTCATAGCCTCACTGGAGGCTGTGTAGTGGTTTGGGCACTAGGCTACAACCCTGGATTTCAGTTCCTAGCTCAGCTGTGGAAACCCACTGGGTGGCCTTGAGCACATCACACACTCTCAGCCCCAGAAAACCCTACGGTAGGTTTGCCTTAGGGTCACCATAAGTTGGAAATCACTTGAAGGCACATGACAACAATAAGATAGCCTTGCAAATAGATTTTAATAGTAAACTCTGGCAGATTATGCTTTTCATATGGCTTTCAAGAATTAATGTTTCAGCAGAAAATGCAGTGTTGGTAGTTAAGCTGACTTTGATGGAAGTTTGTCTGCCCCTACTGGAGTTCGTGAAATCCCTTAGCAAGTTCTCAATGTGTTTACTGAAATTTGAGTTGCAAGTCACTTATGCAAGCTGTCTTTTATTTTTAAGAAAAGATATAATACATTAAGCAATATTTTCTACTCCTATGTTGTTTTGCAGAACAGCACCCTTGTTCCCAAGATAATGGAGGTTGTTCACATATTTGTATTGTGAAAGGTGACGGAACTACACGTTGTTCCTGCCCCGTGCACCTTGTCTTGCTTCAGGATGAACTTTCTTGTGGAGGTAAGTCTTTTTTAAGGTTATGTCATTTCTCCATATGTAAGTCAATACCTCTAAAACAGATACAGGAAATACATGCCAAATATAACTGATAGCTTGATGCTATATGTGTACATATTACATGTATGGAAAGAAAAGAAAAAAGATTTAGAGGAATTTCTCATAGTAGATGGTAGCAAATTGGGAAATTGTGTTACTCTATACAGTGACGGAACATGGGCATAAACTAGTGGCCTCTTTTTGATGTTTCATTAAGGGAGAGATGTGCTATACTCTAAATATATTCTGTATATACTATACTTAAAAAGCGATTTTGTGTTTCTTCTCTGTCTTTGAATCTTATTTACATGAATGAGAAAGTGGAAGGGATCCTGTTCATTTTTCCCCAGAATGAATTGTGTTCCTCCTTCGTTTGAGCTAGTTCAGAAGTGGCAGAATTGAGTGTTTCAGGATCTAATTTGTTTTTACCAGGGAAATTAGAGTCACCAACTAGAGCCTGGTGCAAAATACAAACCCAGTTAAAGAATTCAAAGTCCATGAATGTGTTTTTGAGTGCCCAAAATGAATGCAGTGTACGGTTCTTCCACACAAAAACCTAGTTTAGTTATCCTAAGTGCTCTTGATTTTTTTCAGTACAATTTATTGTGGAGAACTCATTTATTTTTAAGAAGTTCAGAGTCAGTCATCCTTGCTGATGTACTTCAAATCATCTAGAGATCTATCTGTATATTTAATTCTATTTTCTGGCCACTCCTGGACCAAGTAACCTTGAATAGGAAATCAGTCTGTGTATGAGACACCTGCATACTGGAATGAAATGATTCAGGCATGTATTTTCTAAACATTTTTTGCAAAGCCAGAAAGGTTTGTGTGGTGACAGGGGCAGAAAGAGAGGGAAATCATATGTACTCTATACAAGGTCTGTAGTAACTATAGTTCATGTTAATTAAATGTGAACAGCTGCATTGAAACAGCAGTAATAGACTAGAAGTTGGAGGGGGGGATTTTTGCTGAAACAAGATTGACTGAACGCAGTTGTAGAAAGCACATAACTAGACATTGAATCATGGTTCATATACATTATATATACATTATATCTTTTCTAGTTTTTTTTTAAGTTGTTGTAGAACATTGGAATGTGGCTTGTCTTAACGTACACAACTGCTCTGCACTGAAGCAGTAACTCTTTGAAATTTGAAGATACAACAAGGGTCTTATTGTGACAGCAGAACAGAGATGGGGCTATCTTCCCTGAAATATGTGTACTTAGCCTGCAGTTTACATAATACTGACACAAAATGACATAGATCCTTGCATGTAACTGTCATCTCCCTCCCCTCCTCCATCTTCAATAGCTTGCTGCTTCTCCATAAAGAAGAGCACTTTAAAAGCACATATCTGGCCCCCTTTTACTTTCAAAAGTTATTCCTATTAGTGTTGTAAAAAATGGACTTGGAGAGCCCATTTAGATAATTTGATCTGTTGGGCTAATTTTTAGGTTCTCCTTCCTACATATCCAATGCCTGAGCTTTTAAAAAAAATTGTCCATGTTACCATGCCCAAGTAAGATTGTGGAGTAGGTGCCCTTCTCACAGCCAAACTCATGTTACCTTGCCTGGGTACTTCTGGTCTTGAGTGCAGGATTTGTGTTTTTGTTATTATGGTATCAGATTGCCAGCAAAGGACCCCAGTCAATCAATCAGTCAATCAATTTTATTACGGTCACAGACCAGTATACAAGAACAAACAAGATACAAGATACATATAAATAGTCAACTGTTTAGAAAGAGATATGCAACCATACAACATCATCCTCATAAAACATATAAAATCAATCGGTAAAAAACAATTTGGTACATATAGATAGTTAATTGGTTAAGAAAGACTGTAAGACCATATAACATTTTCCTCATAAAACATATCTGCCTTCCAATAGTGCTGATGGCAAAGCATTACACCATGCCAAGGTAAAGGCTCTTCAGTATCCAGGGATTTCCAATTTATTTAAATACTTCATAGGTATAGCAACATATCTATTGGAATCACTAATAATAAAAGTAGGAGTCATACCAAGGTCCATTTGATGCTCTCTGTCCACTATCTTTTGTTTAATGGCCATTTTGGCTCTGTCATAGCCCAAATTACATAAGGATTCTAGAGAGAAGCCCAAGCTTTGTATTTTGGTAACCACTGTTTGATCCTATCTAGAATGGAGTCCATCTTTCAGCACCAAAGAGACAAAGCCAGTAGAAGAAGAAACTAATCTAAGCCAATAGTTTATTATAATCACCCATACCCTAGACTCTATTTTCATACAGCCTGACTCTAATCTTAGAGTAGCATTTGAAACACACTTGGGGGTCTGAAAAATTGCTCTTAGGAATTTTGTTTGTACAAGCTCTAATGGTGCATAGTTTTGAAAGGGACCCAGCTGAGCGCCATAAAGGAGTTGCGCAATCACTTTTGCCTCAAACAGTTTGAGGGCTGCTGGTATAAATTGTCCTCCCTTTGACCTAAAAATTTTTAGAATAGCCGATGAGCTTCCTTGAGCATTATCTGCAGCATATTTCCCATGCATTTTCAAACTACAATTTGCTTGTAAAGCTACTCCCAGATATTTAAAGCAAGAAACCTGCCCAATTTTATGGCCATCAATATTCCACAAATGTTTTTTAGGCCTTTTGGTAAAGGCCATGATTTTAGTTTTTTGATAGTTATCGGAGATGGCCGGGGGTAAGGGCCCCAGTCAGAGCTGGACCTCTAGCATGGAGGCTAGTGAGACTTTAATTCTTTGTCACACCCTGAATTCTCATCCAGAATCAGAGACCCAAATGTGCAATTTGCATTACCGAAAAAGGTGTACACTTGTTAAATTTACTTTCTGCTAACTTGCTGATTTGGACCATAGGTCCTGTACTGGCAAACTGTGAAAGAAAACTAAGCCCTGCATTTGGTTCCAAAGTATACAGCTCTACTCAAGAAGGTATACATGTAGTTTCAATATGACTGTTCCTTTCCCTATAGCTGTTGTAAGTGTGATTATTATTTTCAGTGTATTGCAATGGTATAAATATGCAACATATGAAGAATATAACCTGTCTTGTCAAAATAGCACAGCAGTGGTCTTGCCAGCCAATGAAGTAGGAAAAGGAAAGAGAGAAAGCATGCAGAAATACATGTAGTGAGCCGTGGGATTGTCCAGTGCCTCGTTTGGACAAAGTGCATACAGTTTAACTGCAGCACTTCAAAAATGCCATGTGTAGCAAGAGAGATGTGAAAGAAGAAGAAGGGAGCATGCACCTTGCTCTCAGTCTCAGGGAAGATGCACACATTAGAAATGGTGTTCGTTCTGCTGTGGAGCTTATACAGTTTAGTATGGTTATGTGCTGATGTACAGTCAGTGTTCAGTCATTTTAAACAGGGCTTCAGATCTTGAATTCTATTTCCTTTCAATGCACTGTTCAAATAAACATTAGTTTCTGCTTTTCAAAAGTGTCTTTTACCTTCCCTCAGCCCCTTGGTGAGACAGTTTGCTTATACCCTTCCATCCTTCTTCAAACAAACAAATAAACCAAAAAAAAACCCAAACCTCCCCTTTTTTGTAACAGAACCACCAACATGCTCCCCGCAGCACTTCACATGCTTCACAGGGGAGATTGACTGCATTCCTGTAGCTTGGCGCTGCGATGGGTTCACTGAATGTGAAGATGCCAGTGATGAGAAAAACTGCCCGGTGTGCTCAGAGTCCCAGTTCCAGTGTGACAGTGGGCAGTGCATTGACAGTGTCCTTCAGTGCAATGGAGAACCAAATTGCCAGGATAGCTCAGATGAAAAGAAATGCGAAGGTATCAATGTTTCCAGCACAAGATAACTGCTTTAGAGTAAAAACAGAGTTGGAGGTAAAGGATTGGGGGGAGGTGATGAGGCCACTTTTAATAGAAGTTTGGAATATTTTCAGACAATGGAAACCTTGTTGGAATAATCCGTCTGTTCCAGTATACTGTGGCTGGTGCTGTATGTTTGTATAATAACAAAAAAAAATCTGATCCCAGAAAATTCCATTTCTGTGTTACATGAAATTAAATTCTTATACTTCTAGATATTTTGTGCATTTTGTGGGTTTACATATTTTCTCTTTTACAACTTGTATTCTGATTTCATTTGTGTTGCTTTGTACTTCCTATATGGTGACTGAGAGAAGCAAAGTATTACACAGGGAATAGCAGCTTTCTCCCTACAGTCGAGGAAGGTATCTATGAATAGCATGTTCTTCTCACTTACTCCAATAAGCAGGATTTATGCAGATAAGATGTGTGTGCTCTTCTATGTGCCTGAGTCTCTTCCTACGTCCAGTTATGCCTAAGTGCAAGGGATCAGATCATCAGCAAATATAAGCTAAATGGTAGATAGTAGATCAGAAGAAGTATCCTCATAAATACTATTGTCTGAAGGGCCAAACAAGAAGGCCAACATTGCCATTCTTCATGTCCTTTATGTGCACTGCCCAAAAGCATCAGGGTAGACACTAACTGACAGGATGCTGTACCAGATGAACTCATTATCTGGTGCAGCAAGGCCCATGTTATGTTTTTAATGAGAAGACATCTAAGCAAAACACAGATATATACAGCACATATACAGTCAGTCCTCCACATTTCCTGGTTTCTCTTTTGCAGATTTGATTATTCACAGATTATTTGTGTCACCTCTGCTGTCTCCTTATGTCATTTTTAATAGGGATGCAAGCCTCATGAGACTGAGATACTGCAAACAAGGCTTGTAAGTTCCTGTTAAAAATGGTGTGGGGAAGTAGTGGAGGTGGCAGTAAGCCCCACCCATTTCTGCTTTGTGAAGGAACCCTGATGCCTCAAAGGAATCCACAGTGGGTTGAATATGGTGATCACACTTTTTTGTGTGTTAAATGTGGTTTCGGAGGGGGTTTTTTGTATTTCTTTTTTTTTTCCACTTT
This sequence comes from Ctenosaura bakeri, assembly GCA_948474755.1. Taxonomy (NCBI): domain Eukaryota; kingdom Metazoa; phylum Chordata; class Lepidosauria; order Squamata; family Iguanidae; genus Ctenosaura; species Ctenosaura bakeri. The sequence continues at coordinate 16,733 of CAOLHI010004181.1, forward strand.
CATGGGGGTCCTATACCCCTAACCCTAGCAAATGTGGAGGCATGACTGTATCTCCTTCACTCACCTGTCAGGGATCTGGAAGAAAATATGGTTTGTTTGGATTAGAATTCAAGATGTTCAGTGCTGGATGGTATTTGTCTCTTTTGAAACTGCCTTCAAATGGTCTCGGTTTTGAGAGACAGAAACAGTAAGAATATAGCCCTAGGAGGGGTCCTTATCTAAACACTGCATTCAGGGATACTCTTCTGGACTCTAAGTTAACAGAACAAAGGACTTTGATGAAAAGTTCCTTTTTTACAATGGTTGGGAAGATATTTTGCCTACCCTAAATATTTAGTCCTGAAAGGCAGTGAGAGAGAGAAAAGAACTTAATAGGTTTTCACTTAGTATCTTAGAGACATCAGATATGTAAATATTTTATTTACAGTTCTTCCATGTTTAGAGGTGTGAGTAATGTGTGCACAGGGAGAGCTAAATAGAATTAGAGTTGCTGCTGTCTTTTTGATACCGTATTCTTCTTTGTGGTCTCTGTGACTCATGCACGGGTTCTTCTGTAGGAGACTTATAGTGGTAAGCATAGCAGTTTTGGCTTTAATGCTGCCTCCTCTCTTATGAGCATGTGTGCAGCAGCATTCCCACTCTTTCCTTCAGTTCATTTTTGACCCCAGCAACAGTGTGTTGAAACTTTTCTCCTCGCAGAGATTGCCAAGAGAATGAATTACCACCTTTTCCCTTATTGTTTACTTTTTGTATTTCTTGTTACTTGGGGTTGAATTTTTTTAAATGCTATTTTTCTCTTTTGTCTTTTTGTGGGCTTTGAGTCTGTGGCATTGAACATTACTATTTGTGGCTCCAATTTTAGAGGTACATTCATTGTGTTGGGGAGTTCCCAAAACTGATGGACATTTTCCTGTTTATTTTGTTTGTGAGAAAGCCACTTTGTGGAGATATTCAAGCACTGCGAAGTGTTCTTGGGAGAATTGCACCAGAGAATTGGCTTTATTGACTAAATAGTTTCTGGGACAGAAAAGCCTCTTTAGACTGGGACTGCCTCTGCTCCAATTACCTCAGCAGAATCTTTGGCTCAAGAGCAGCTCCTTCATAAGTGCCTCTCCTTGACTCTTACATACCTTTGGTGAGACTGTCCACCTCAGATTCAGTTCCATCCATGTCAGCTCTGTTCATACAGTACTTCAGATTCATCATTTACAGAACCAAATGCATTTGTGACATTGATCTGGCTGGACAAGGAGAATCAGTGAAAAGCCACATGGCTGTTTCTTTTCATGAGGAGGAAGAGAAGGAGGATGAAGAGGAGGAGAAAGGGGACAGTAATCAGCATCATGAGAAGCCAGATAACTATTAAGATCCAGTTACTGAACCTCTCTAGGTTCACACTGTGATTCAGTTGCTATCTCTCTGATACAAGATTAGAAGTACCCCATGTTACAGAGTAGTTACAGTTCCACCACAACATCTCAGTACTGGTGTTTATTCCTGCTATTTTGCAGTCTTCAAACAGAATTTGGGTCTGAGGCTCATTCTGAGCCATCAGCTAATTCATCAGGGTGAAGAAGTTGAGAATGATCACCATTTCCTCCCATCTTGTTTCTGCACAGACCATGAAATCCCCAACCCAGAAGGGATATGTGACAGAGGATGTCATGCACAGACCATCTTTGTGATACCTGCTTTCACCTTTCCATCCATGTGTCATTCCACCAGGTTTTATGTTCATCGTAGCAGGCAAGGCCTACAAATCCAGGGTCTTGCCCTTGGAGCTGTTTCCATAGGTCTTCACCAAATGCATGGTGGTGGTAGCAGCTTACGTATGCAGCTTAGAAATGGTGATGTATCCTTACCTTAACAACTAGGTTTTGGTGGCTTGCAAAAAAAAAAAAAAAAAAGCACCTCTGCACCAGTATTTATTATGCCCTGTCTGTTTTCTCCATCTTGGGAATTCTCATCAACCAGATAGCCAGATAACTTTTGGGGTGCATCCAGTTCATCAGTATAGTTCATGGTCTTTGAAGTCTTTCTTCATACCAATAGGAGACAAGATTAACAGAGTCAGCCTCCTGTATGGCCAGAGGATGGTTTACAAGAGCTCAACCAGTGCAGATGCTCCTCATCTTAATGGTCTCTATGAATATGCTAACACTGCTGGCTCAGATACATATTAGACCACAGCTAGCTTCAGTCATATGTCCTACTGTCAATTGAAGTGGCTAGCAGTATTGCCCAATGTATACCACTTACTATACTGGTGGAACTACTACTGAACCTGCTATTTGGACCACTGACATGGTCTCACAATGAACGCATCAACCACTGACATCTCCCTCTGTCACAATAGACACATCCCTTCTGGGTTGGGGATTTCATGACCATTTTATCATCACCTGTCTATGGCACAAGAGCAATATGACACAATTCATCGACAAACTAAAAATACTGGTATTGGTCAAAACACTATGGTCATCTAAGCCCCTTCTGTGAAGACAAGCTGTCCAAATATCAAAAGAGAACACTACTGTCATACTCTGTATCAGGAAGCAGGGAGAGACTAATTGCAGCTCTGTTCTAGATCTGTTCATATCTTCATGTCAAGTGTAGGCATGATTCATGTGCCAAGGAAGACAACAGAGCTGACACTTTGAATTGGATCTTCATAGTTTTTCAGGAGTGGGGACTTGTGCAGCTGATAGTTCATGCTCTTTTTTAATATCTGTGGAGACTCCAGCTTTATCAGTGTATTTTTTACCAGAGAGAACTCCCATGCAGGAAGTTCTGCTCCAGGACAAAGGAATCACTGGAAGACACCTTTCTGTGTTACTAAATTTACACATTTCCTCCTTTCCCATTTCTGACGAGGGTAATAGTGAAAGCAGCAAGGTAACTATGCACACTGCATCCTAGTCACTCTTTGGTGGCTTTCTTAGGTGTGGTATGCTCCTCTCCTCTGCAGTACAAAACTGTGTTGTGGCTGTCTTTCATCCTGCCAAAATCTATGAATGCAACAAACAAGGTCAAGTCAGACATCCAGACCTTCTTCAGATGTTGCATCTCACAGTGTGGCTGATCTTCCATCGCTGAATTTAGCACACAATGCTCTTGCTGTAGAGAAGGCCTCTAGAAGACAATCCACTAGAAAGTTTTTATTTTACAAGTGGAGGGCATTCCTCAAATTTCTTTGTGGAAGAAACCCTTTTCCTTCTAATATCTGAGTAATATCTGCCAGAAGAACAATTGAACTTGCAGCTTTTTACTGCAACCTGCCTTTCCTACTTTCCACAAAGATAAAGTAGTGTTTCATCCAGGCATCAATTTCCTATGGAAAGTGATGTCTAATTTAATCTATCCAAGGATGTCATACTGCCTATAATCTTCAAGGATCCTGCCACACCAATGGAAACCAATTAATATTCACTTAACAACAGTCAGAAACTATTCACCAGGACTGTGTCTACATTGATACTCTGCTGATATGCCTCTACAAGATGTCTGTAGAGCAGCAACATGCGCACAGTCTTTCACCTTTATCAAGCATTACAGCATAGCTATGGATGCTCATCCAAATGCCAACATTGGAGGAGGGGTACTTTCATCCAAGAGCAACTGACAGACACACCTCCTCCAGGTTAGTTAGCCTTCCATTCGCCCATATGTGTGAGTCACAGAGCCCATGATGAAAAACAAGTTGCTTAATTGTAACTGTGATTCTTCATGCAGTCATCTGTGAACTCACACAACCCACCCACCTCTCCACTATTGCTGTCATTGCTCTGGTCTGCCTTTGCTACTTCCTCTTGAATGCTGCAGCATACAGGAACCGAAGGAAAGAGTGGAAATGCTGACATATGTTCATTGGATGGCCGGGCAGGTGACTTTGCTCAGCTCTTAAAGTTTCCAATAGGCTCTGTCGACATAGGCACAGAACAACCCATATGTGTGAATTCATAGATGACCACTCAAAGAATCACTGTGAACAGATAAGCAATCCTTTCTTATGTTCCAAAGCTGTGAGGAAGCTTTCTCTTTTACAGGAAGACATGTGCAAGGTACCACTGTCATTTTGAAAGCATATTATATCCCCAAACCAGTACAAAGTTTTCTCTTATGCAGGAAAGCATATAAGGCTCTGCCTTGCATTAGCCCTTCCTGTTGAAGCAAGTAGGAAGAACAACACATTTGAGGATGTGTTAAGAAATTTGTTGCCATTCTTCTTGATGTAAAGTTGTAACATTTAAGTCCAGTATCCTCCTTTTCTGTTTCCACCCAACCCCACCACTAGAAGCTTTTACAGCATCCATACCCTGGCTTCTGAGACTTCAGCATGCGTTACTCACATTCTTTCAAGTGTCTCATTATAGCTCAAAGAACTAGACACTTTAAAAACAGATTCTGTGCAAGCAGAATTATTTTATAACTCCACATTCTGGCCCACAGACTCCCTTGACTTGTGAAACAGTGCTGTCCATCCTCAGTTGCCATACCTTTCTTCCTATATGGGATTCCTGACAGCATTGGTGGAAGGGAGAACTGGAAAATGAAGTATGAAGAATGATTGTGGTACACAGAGATCAGCACAGCCCCCAAGCAACCCTCATTTTTTCTCTTAGCCTGTTCCTCCTCCCAAGTGCTTTTGTTATTCTGTGCCTTCAAATTGACTGGTTTGTGACAACAGTATCCCAGGGTTTTCTTGCTTAGTTTTCTTCAGAAAAGTTTGCCATTGCCTTCCTGTGAGGCTGAGAGAACGTGATTTGCTGAAGGTCACCAATGGGTTTCCATGGATGAGCAGGGATTCAAAACTTGGTCTCAAAAATTCCTAGTCCAGTACTCAAAGCACTGCACCAGATATGTTTAGGTAGCATGAAACGGAGTGATGCTGTGGTTTGTGGAGTTTTTGGCAGGTCTATTGAAAGAAAATGTGTGTGTTTGTGTGTGTGTGTGTGTGTGTTCATGACCTTCCCTTATGTATTCATAGCACTGAAAAATACCAAGCAGAGCCCTAATAATCTTTTATCTGCACATTGTTCAAGGATAATAGACTTATTTTCCCCATAGGCTTTTATACTATTAGTTGTTTACGTTGTTGTGCTATATATTTGGCTTGTTTTAGTTATTCCTATAATTGAATCATGGGTTATCATTTTCTTTTCTCCAGTGCTTTGCTTAACAGATCAGTTCCGATGTTCCAGTGGTCAGTGCATTGGGAAGAACAAAAAATGTGACCAGAATTTGGATTGTAGTGACAACTCAGATGAACAAGGATGCTGTAAGTATGAAAGTTTACTTTTAAATACTGCACTGGAACAACTATTTTATCCCAGCTCATAAATCATGTTGCTTTTGGAACAGAAAAGATTAGAATAAACTCAGTAGTTTTGACATACAGCTATAGATGGCTATAAAAGATAGTGATAATTTCAAAATTCAGCAGGTGTGCATATGTGTGTGCACGTGTTCACTTTCTATCTCTCTTTTTCTCTTGCATATGTTCCGTATTTGCTGACATTTAAACACACTTTTTATTCTAAAAATTGTCTTCTGAAAATGGAGTGTGTCTTATACACAGACAAATACAGATAAGGCTAAAGACATAGGGAAGGGAGGGGGAGCAAAAGGAAGTCTCCTTGCCTATGCAAAACAGGAAAGGAGGGGGCAGAGGAACCCTGGTGCAGCACTCCTTTCCTTCCCCTCCTCTTCTCTGCATTTTGCTTCTACCCGGATTTCTCCCTGCCGATGCAAAACAGGAAGGGAGGAGGCAGAGGAACCCTGGTGCAGCACTCCTTTCCTTGCCCTCCTGTGCATTTTGCTTCTGCTGGTAGTTTGCCCTGCCAAAACAAAACAGAAAGGCAGGGGGCAGGGGTCGCCTGGTGCAGCACTCATTTCTTTCTCCTCCTCTCCTCTGCATTTTGCCACACCAGGGTACCTAAAAAAAAAAATTCCAGAAAAATAGCCACTGAAAAGTGGAGTGTGTCTTATATGCTGGTGCATCTAATATGCTGGCAAATACAGTATTTACTCTCCCTCCCGTTTCTCTTTTCTCCCTCACTCTTTCTCTCACACAACTTGAGACTAAGCATAGCTCTGTTGTGCAGTTCTTTACTGCTGAATGCTTGTGGCATTTGAACTTCAGGACTACAGAAACAGTACCCATATGGAATTAAGTAGCTTCAAATTACAATTCAGGAGCAGAAACTGTATAACCTGCTTTTTTTCAGGCATTTGTTAACTCTGTCTCATTTTTGCTGTTCCAACATTAGCCATAAATATTTCATCAAATCCTTTACTACCCATTAACAGTGTGTGGCAGCATAAGATTCAAAAGGCATCATGGTGGAGAATCACTATAGAAATCTATTTTTTTAAAAAGGTATATTTAGTAACTCCTGGTTTTTCTTCTTCCTTGCTTTCAGACACAACTGAAGAACCAGCACCACAAGCCACCAGTACTATAGGTTCTGTTGTTGGTGTGATTCTCACTCTTTTTATCATTACTGCTATGTACTTCATTTGCCAGCGAGTATTGTGCCCACGCATGAAAGGGGAAGGTGAAACAATGACCAATGACTATGTGGTGCATGGACCAGCTTCTGTACCTCTGGGCTATGTACCTCACCCAAGCTCTCTTTCTGGATCTCTTCCTGGTTGGTCATCAGACTTACATGTGTTTCTGAATATTGTTGTATTGAAAGTCTTGTTTCTTAGGAAGGTTTCCATAGTTAAGCCAATAAAACATGGTTGATGTGTGCCAGCAAAGCAAATGTTGATGATGGCTTCTCAATTTGATGAGTATTAATTTGCAAAAGTTGAAACTAGAATGCTTAAATGTTATTTTTAAAAAAGTGAAAGTGCCATTTGGAATTGAATTCACAATTTATTTCTTCCCTGACACAAATTCCAGACTTCCTGTATACCACAATCATCAAGTTTACCAAAGTTCTGTAGATGATTGATTGGAATGGGGTTGAGAGTTGGTCAAGATGCTTACAGAGACATTAACATGAAGTCATTGTGAGGATAGGTGGTGTGCCCTATGAAGATGTACATTTAAGGCATGAAGATGCACAGTTAAGACTTACAAATAAGACTTGCAGTCTTCCTCTTGTTGGCCACTTTCAAAATAGAGCATGCCTCCCCAACATCTATGTCTTGTCAATTTAATCACAGAATTAATTATTCTGTATGAGATGGTGCCAGTGGGGTTAAAATACATGCTGATTCTGTAGATCAGCTTTGCTTAACACTGAGACGACAATAACGAATGCTTGTTTATATAGTCTGTATCAACTGTGCAAAATATGGGTATTTGCATAATTGTTTGTACTTTGAATAATTTCTTTTCCAATCTAAGTTAAGCAGTGCATGTGCTAGATGTGAAGAGATGGGAAAAAAGTAGTTGAGGGGTTATCTTCATATGGAAAGGATACTTGAATTATGCAGGGAAATTATTGTCTGGGAGTGACTAAAACTAAAGAGACTAAAGGATCCAGATGTGGAAAATAAATTGAAAGGAAACTTACCCTAGGACCCAAATAAGATAAGGTCCTGGGCATAGAGGTATGAATCCTCAGAAACCATTTTCTGTCCCCATAGGATCATTTAATTTTGGAAGCATACTGCTTCTTCATAATTTAAATCTTGTTTGCTGAGCTCCCACAACCTCAGTCAATGCAGTCCATTCCCCTGACAGTTACACAAGGTTTCTTGTAAAAGACAGGAAGTAGCAAGTCCTTTAACTTGAGATGGGACTATCCACAGTTAAAAGAGTTGCAAACAGGGGAGGATCTCAGTGTGCATTTTCAGAGCCCCAAGTACCTTTGCCCACGTGTGTCTTTAAACCCAGAGTGAATGGTTGACCATCCTAAGACAGAGTGTTAATTTACATTGAATTGCTTTCATTTCAGGACATACTCAGATGTGTGCTCCTTTAACTATAGCACTAACAACAATGTCAAGCTAGTAATCAGGACATTTGGATGTATACACCATCAAGGACTGTACTTTTCTTTTAGTAGTAGTGTTACTATTCCTTTACCACCCTCATTCACACTCTGGGTTGCTACACAAAATTTTATACAGAACTGGCTCTTAGAGAAGATTTGAAAGTGACTTTTCCTTTTGTTTGCCTCATTATATCATAGAGAAAACATGCCTCCTAATTACACTGTGTTTGAACAGATGATACCTGGCAATACACATCTTTGTCTGGAAACTACAGTTATGAATGTTCACTCTTTTCCTTTTCCTTTTTAGGAATGACCCGTGGCAAATCTGTGATCAGTTCACTCAGTATAATGGGTGGAAGTAGTGGGCCTCCATATGACAGGGCTCATGTTACTGGGGCATCATCCAGTAGTTCTTCAAGCACGAAGGGTACTTATTTCCCTCCAGTAAGTCACCATGTTATCTGGTGTTCATGACACAGCTGAACTAATATATGAAAGTTAATGGTGAAACCTCAACTGAAGATGATTCAGTTAGGTGGTTATTAGATGGTTATCATAGCAAACTATGTGTCCATAGTTTTGAACAAGTAGACAGAATGTGTTTATTAAGGCAACCCACGAATGCAGTAGGGAATGAACAAATTAATCTTTCTAGTCTCATCTGTCTAGTCTGTTGACTCCTGCATTAAACTGCATTTATTTTTCAAAAGTGATCCACAAATCTGAGGTTCTGGTTTCTGGTTGGGTTAATGGAGGACACAATCTAGTAATCATGTGCTAGATGGCAAACCTTGAAGTATCATGCTAATCGTGTGGACTATCTGATACAAGGAGAGCCCAAAGATCTCTGAACCAAATGTGATTGGGACCTGCAGGTGCCTGCTGGGGAACAGAGCGGCCACAGCAGAGATCCTTTGGCTGTAGAGGCAATTGCATGCTTTGGTGGAGCGGGGGTGAGGGGTTACTTCAGCTAAAGGTGCCTTCAGGTGACGAGTCAGGTGGTTGATCATTGAGAGTGCCTTTGCCCCAGTGCCAGTTGCTCCACCCTACAATGGGAGCTTTTGTACATCCCACATTTTGAGATGCTCCTCTTCTCTCAACTGGAAAAAGAACAATTTGTGTTACCTGTGAGATGGTCCTTTTCAGTGAAAGAAGGGACAGCTGTTTTTCCCACCCTGGGTCACCATCTTGCACTCAAGCAAAAAGATTAAGGTAATAATGAGTAGCATTATTACCTGAGAGTGTGTTAAGACCTACACTAGTGTAACATGTTATGAGAATACTTACCGACATTCTTCCTGGACCTTCAGAGCTGTAACATGACATGGATAGGCTTGCTCCCCCTAAAGAATTCCCTTGAAACAACTTGCTTGTTCTTGACTGTGGAGACCAACCTGTGGAAACCAACCATTTCAGGATGCTTATCCTCTATTCCACTGAAAAGTCCCTCTCACAGGTCAACAAATGGTTCTTTTTAATTGAAACAATACATTTTATAGGCATATTTTTGCTTTGAGTTGAAAGCTATAGCACAAAAATGAGGGTAGTGTGATAGAAGGGTAACTGTGGTCTCACCATATATTTAGTTGAAGAATCACATGCAGGTCTATTAATTTAAAATGCATAAGAAATGAAATTCTCAATCATTCCCAGTGGAAAGGGGTGACAAAACGTATGCTTTAGTCTCTGATAGTTAGCTACTAAGGCCAGCACTGACAGCAAGACGCTAGCTAGCATCTTGGGGGAGTAATTTGACTCAAATGGTATAGCGGCAAGTGTAAAATATCTGTTCCAGATTGAGGCAGTTATTTGTCAGTTTTCCCATGGAAAATGCTATTAAACATTCTTCTGAAAGGTACAGTCTGAAGGAAAGTGATGCAGCAGCTTGACTGAATCCAAGTAGGTCTAGATCTTGTCTGTGCCTGGATGGCAGACTGCCTATTAATCTTTTGTGCATTGCTTAACATTTTACCAAGGAAGAAAAATAAAGTAGAATTTAAGTGTTATAAAAGCTAATATTTTGGAGGAGTGAAAATCTGTAGTGTAGGGAACACATTAGTGCTATGTTCAATAAAGAATGCCTTACTAGATTCCAAATATTTATTTTAAGCTTTTTCAGATTCTGTTTAAAATAGCTCTTCCCGCCTATCTTTGTCTTGCTCTCTTTAAAAGATTTTGAATCCTCCTCCATCACCCGCTACTGAGCGTTCACATTATACAATGGAATTTGGGTATTCTTCAAACAGCCCTTCAACTCATCGATCATACAGGTAATATTACTAGCCAAATACATCTCTTGCACAGCCTTCCAAATAAGTCCACAAGCCCTGCCCAGCCCACAATTTTTTTTATTAGTCTGTCTGTCTACATGTCTAGGAGAAATAATGACATGACAGCACACATAGGTAGAACATGGCAAAACCATACCAAAACTCATTCTGTCTTGGTAATAGCTCATGGGAAAAGGCTATTAGCAAGTTTGCTTCTGTGCCAGCTGCTTTCTCAATAAAGAATCAATGCCAGATTTAATTCCCAGTTCTGTAACCCTGTGGCTTTCCTTCAGGGTACTCAGTGAATGTTTTTTGAGATATATCTCTGAGTTTAAATAAATTTCATAAGCCAATTTAAAATGCTGAGGGGAACAAGTAAATGAACAAGCTACTCAAATGTGCTTTTGTTCGCAACATGTAACTTGTGCAAGTTTGTTTTACTAAAATTTCAGTCAAAGGAACGCTTCATTGCTTTTTATACATTTAGAATAAGATTGTATTATGAGAGGCAGAGTGTGGCAACCTGTCTTTTTATCTTTAACCATAATCACCACCAGCTCACCAAAGGTAAATAAGTACAAAATATCTTTGATGTTTGGTGTTGCATATCACATGATTGAGGAAATCTGAGGTGGTTCTGTGGTGTCAGGGTATTCATTCTCTCTCATTTGTTTTTTGTTTGTTTGGGGGGGGGTTGGGTCCAGTTACAGGCCATACAGCTACCGGCATTTTGCTCCTCCCACAACACCATGCAGCACAGATGTTTGTGACAGCGACTATGCCCCCAGCCGGAGAGTGATTACTACAGTGGGGAAGGGCTACACCAGCGATTTGAACTATGATTCTGAGCCTGTGCCTCCACCACCAACACCACGCAGCCAGTACTTATCAGCGGAGGAGAACTATGAGAGCTGCCCACCATCTCCATACACAGAACGGAGCTACTCACATCACCTTTACCCACCACCACCTTCTCCCTGTACAGACTCCTCATGAGAAATTCCCTCCCTCCTTTGACTGCCTCTAGCCTACCAGTGTAAATAATGATTTTCTCTAGCAAGAGGGGGAGGATGTGAGGTAGGATATAGCATGTACAGTTAAAATTTATTACTTGGGGTGAGGATACTGGGAGTGTATAGAAAGACAGTGATAAACTAAGGTTATTTATATATTTTCCTAAAAACAGAGTTTGCTGCTTTGTGCCATAAGAAATTTATAAAATTTGTATACAAAGGTTTTGTTTTTTTATTTTTCCAAATGGAACACAAGAAGATGCCTTAATTCAGTGAAGTGACTGAGCACATAAGGAAATGGAAGGATCAGGGTGTGTTGCTGTTCAATGAGCCAAATACCAAAAAGAAGAAGAAGAAAGAAGAGGAGGAGGAGGAAAGTTTTTTAAGAAGGAAAAGAATGAATGGAACCTATCATGAAGCAGTATCTATAGGTGCAAAGTAGGTGCAAAGAGCTGTATGACCTCTTGTATTTTTAACAGACGGGCCAGCAGATCAAATCAAACTTGAAGAAAACTGTAGGAACAGAAAACTAATGGCAAACAAAGGGCTTTGTTTTCTATAAGAACACAGCTATTACAGCAATGAGCACACTGATGCTTATACAACATTCTGAAAATGAGAGCGCCTTGTGGCATGTGGGAAACTAACAAGGTTTTTTCTTTTTTCTTTTCTTTTTTTTTGGTCATTAGCTTTCTGTGGATTCCAGCCCTCTTCATCAGATGCATGTGATAAAGTGGGCTCAAACTCAAAAGAAGTTCATTCCAAATAAAACTTGTTAGTCTTTCACATGCTACAAGATTCTTGGCTGTTTTAGCTCCCACAGACTAGTAAGCTCCTCCACCCCCTACAGTCTGAAAATACTATCTTTTGTTTAGTTACGGTCATCTATTTTAGCCTAGCTGCACCATTTTATTGTTCTTTTTCCTGTTCTGGAAACACTAGCCTTTTTGTTGTCTGTGCATTTGTAGTTTTGATTTTGTGCAGCCCTTCACTGAATATTTTCCCATGTTAAGATAGGAAATGGGCCTAGAATGTGCTTGTATATGCCTGCTCTATTGTCTCTGTTCTGTTTTATAGGGTAAGGGAGATCCTGGTGTCTTTGTTACCTTCTGTTTGCAGTGTGAGAGGAAGGAAGTGCACAAACTTGACGCCTGTTCCCTGTCTTACTGCAGCTACAGTCCTGGGGACCAAAATAATTAATGAAGGCACCTTTGTATATGTGTGTGTATGTGTGTACCCACACATGAAAGTGTATTAGAGAGTGAAGTCTCTTTTCCCCTTCCGGTCCAGTGAGATTATGTTGTCCTACCTGATCAGTGCTGTTTCCAGGAAAATGACAAGGGTAGTTATGCCTGAGTAAGTTTCCTCCTTGCTCTTCAAAATATTTCAGTGCTCCTAAAGTTTTCATATTTTTATACCACATAATAAATAATGATAATAATTTAATTTTGAAGTCATAGTTTAATGTAAATGAAATCTTATATTCTTGCAGTCCTTTCAGTGTATAGTAAATATCACAGTATAAATTTATATATTTAAAAATACTATTTTATCTTTATTAGGAAGCTTTTACGATTATTTTCAGTCATGCTAGACTCTGAACTTCTAGATTGTTGGTAACACTTCTTATTCTTGTTGGTGCAGCATTGATGTTAAATAAGCTGATCCTTGCAGTGAGGTTTCAAGGTGCTGTTTCCTCTTTTATATCAAAAAATCAGTTCTCAAGCCCAAATCACTGTGAATGTCAATTTTTAGAGTTATTCTTTGCCAAAGCATTTTGTTAGCATTATATATTTTGTTTTATTTTGTCTTTGCCCCTTCCTTGGTGGAAGGCATCCTTTTATTTTATTGCAGTTTTACATAGTATAGAAAGTCAACAGATGAACTGCTCTAAATATTTAGTTCCCTGGAGCTTGCAGCACTGTTGTTACTGCTGCTGCCTGCTCTTTAGGCAATGAGTGTTCCTTGCAATTTTTGGATTCAAAGTTGTATTCTTGAAAAATATCACAGAGAGTCTTCCTTCTCAAATGCTGAAGTGAGGTAAAATAGAAATCATTGGGAAGAATCCTTGGATAACCTTTGCTGGTTGCAGTTACACCAGAGTAGTACCTTCTTGTGCAGCAGTTGTGCCCCGTTGCAGTTTTTTATCACTGACCCAAATGCCCACAGATAGATTGACTGAGAAAGGTCCCAGCTGGCTACCGCTGCCCTCCTAGGATCAACATATAAATATACTGATGGAATGTTATGCTTCACCAGCTGCAAATAAGATCTTGGCTCATATTATTACCTTGATTTTTCACATATGTAAGAAATGACATATTTTCTAAGAGCTGCATTGATCTGTGATTGCACCAATATAAGTGCAGTGTTTGCTGAACTAAATAGGAAAAGCATGGCATTTATGTCTTCAGTTTCTTGCCTCACTACTGTGTCTCTGGTGATATGAATTGCCCCTTAACACTTTTATATTAAGTATACTAATGGAACCAGAATAGCTGCAACAACCACATTTGCTACATACCATGTGAAGCAGCCATTATTTATTTCTTTGCCAGTCTCAGTTTAAAGTGTTTAAGGCTCTAAACATTGCCTGCTTCTGAATATTTAATATTTTGGGTTTTTTTTAAAAATTTCATTGCTATTTAATTTCAGCTGCCAGATGCTGAGTTTTATTTCTCTCTATGAGCAATAGTACCATTTGGATCTAGTGAAAATAAACTACGTATCTGAGGGTGCCCACAAAACTTTAAAAGAAACTGTCCTTGTTTCCCAATTCTAAGTACATTAAATTGGAAGTAACATTCATTAGATTTGTTGAACTTAACTTCCAAAGGCATGTGCATCAGGATGGCAACCCCAGGTTTAGAATTTTTCTCAGGCTTCAGTTCTAAAGACTGTCATATACAAAAAATTTATGCAAAAAATTTTGGATAACAGGCACTCTGTTTCAAAATCTTGGAGTTCTGTAGCTGTCTATTTGGCTGTTCTTTACAGGATGGGCATCTTTGTGATCTCTTCGAAAATGGGTATCATATTATAAACAAAAAGAAGATTCCCTGCAGTGCCCACTATATTGAGAATATTAGAGGCTCAGCAAGGGGTGTAGTGATGTGAAAAAACTCAGTACTGTTTGCACCTTTAAATGTACATTATTCTTACAAGGAGTTAGTATGTATAAATGTGGATTCAGAGTATTGCTTTGTCTCAGTCTGACTGCTTATACTGTATTAGCAACAGTCTTGCAAATTGTGTGTCTGTGCCAATTTCTGTTATAAGGTGGTTGAGGCTTATGCTGTGGTATCTTCTTTCTGTGGCAGAAACAAGGTTCCTTGATTTCCATGCAGATTCATTTAGAAAGGATGAGAATCGTATGGTCTTTCAGATGTTGTAGAACTGCAAATGCCTTGCCAAAAATGAGAAATGCTGGAGTTACAGTTCAAACACCTGGAGGGGGTTATGATTCCCACTCAGTTTAGAAGACTTATTTCAGAGGTTTTGTGTGATAGACAGCTGTCACATTTCAATGAGATACAGAAGGCAAACCCTAGGGGGAAAAAGACACTAATATTGTCTTATATCAAATGCTGCTTTCACTCAGCACTAATGACCCTTTAACAGGGTAACCTGTTGTCTGTAGGTCTACAACTGCACACTGAAATCAGTCCCAAGGTTAAATTGTTGTTGAAGAGGAATAGGTGTGCTGAGCTTCCTCTAGAACAAGTACAGTATAATAAACATTTTGTCACAGGCAGTAGGCAACATAAAGCTTGGCATTTCCTCCATCCTCCTTCAGTGCCATCTCTGTCTTTCTCTGTTGTTAATCACTTGTGTGTTGCCCATAGTAACAGTACACTCTGCCAACACCAGTGGGCACAAAAAAGGCTTGTCTAGAAGAAAATTATCTAGGCAGATCATAAAAGGTATGAGTCTACAACAGCTTCCTTCTTAGACCAAAAAGAAGAAAGGCACACATTGAATGGGAGAGCACTTATTTCTGGGCTTTCCCCAAGACCCATTCTTCATAATTTTCAGGTTCCAGTCTAATTTTAGAGGAAGAGGATTGTATGAATTGCTACTTTACATAGATGGATTGTGTGTGTAGCCCACCCATGACATTAAGAACCTTTACCAGGAACAAGGTTTCTAAAGATTCATATGCTTGATTTTGCAAAAACTTAATTGGATACACTGTAAGCAGGTTCTGTCAAGAAAACCAATAGATAGCTCACTATTTATTGAATTTAGAAACTTTTTTTTTAATGATGGAAACTATTTTCTGTTTTAGAGGTTTTTTTGTTTTTGGTGGGTTTTTTTTTTTTTTGGAAGTTTTATTTTACAAAATAGTCAATTTATTTTAAAGCCTATAGGGATACATCATGGCAACCAATAATGTGGGCTTTTAAATGAAAGTTAGAAATAAGTCCACTGTTTCTTAAAGAACAAATGAGCAATTAACTTTACAGAGAGGGATGGCTTTCTAAATGGCAATATTCATTTCCATTTTAGTCCACTGCAACTGAAATAAAAAGAACACTGATAATATGTAGAAAACACACACAAACACACACAATCATTCTTAGGAATGTGTACTAAATCCCATTTTTAACGGGACCTGTACATAATTGTGCACCTTTAAGCAGTGTTTGAGTCCATCAGATTTCAGTGGCAGACAGGTGAATTTGTCTAAATCTTACACCTTGAAAACAAAGGATCAAAAATAGTTTGTAGCTAGATTATTCTATATACATATACTACCTTAAAGTCAAGTTCTGATGTCAAGAGTGAAAGCATTTATTAGCAGCCATTAATGAAACCATACCTACCTGTGGTATTAGCAGCTATCAGTTATAAATCCAAAAATCAGTGTGTAAGTATGCATACTCTAAAATTTGTTTGCTTCTAACTTTTGGTAGTGCAAACTTACCATTTTTATTTTCAAACTACTTATGACCCAGGGCAGTCAATGTAAAATAGATTACGAAATTTGCCTGGCATCTTATTGCAAAATTTAAACAAGAGAATGGAGAAAACATATCTGTCTCCTAACTAAGGCTTGAACAGTTGGTGGAAACCTTCCTCTTAATCATTGAGGTAAATCTGTCACGTGGCATTAGCTGACCAGAGAAAAATAAACAAGAGAGCTTCATATGTAAAGAGGATACTATCTGTCATAAGCTGAACTTGCCTTGTTTGCAAGTGAAGGATCTGGTGCTGCTTTGAACTTTTAAATATTTTTAACTTTTGTAATTTTTAATCTGTTACTGTCTTTTAAAAATCCAGCAAATGTATTCATAGATTTCCACATAATGGTGCTTTGCAAGGATGTATTATAATGACCAACATTTGGTCAACTCTATTCATTCATTTATTCACTAATACCTTTTTATATTGTAAAATAAAAACACTTTATTTGCAAGCTGTATATAACCCTTGTACAAATTCCCCACTCCTTTTTCCAATTATTATTATATATGGAGTTGTAACAAATAAAATGTTGATTTTTTTTATAATAAAACTGAGTAGGAATTTATTTTCTTTACTATAATAAAGAGATGCCTTAATCTACCCCAGTAAACGTACTGGAATCAATGGAACTGATGCAGTATTTTAGCTATATGAACAAATAACAGGACTCCTGCCAGCAGTTTAACTGCAGCATTTTGCACCAGTCAAAATTTCCAGATGTTCTTCAGAACCCGGTCCACATTGAACATAGTCTAATCAGGGTGCAAACAGGAAATGTGTAATGATAATATCAACCTGCGTCAGCTAGGGCTGTGCAAAAATGTTTGTCATTGAAGCTGAAGCCTATGAGCAATTCCAGGCCCTGGCCCACATCCTCAACATCAATCCAAGCAATTCTGTGCCCAAACCAGAATGAATATCAAACTGAAAATTATCCATGCAACCAGTATCACTCGGGTATCTTTAGAGCTATGATACCAGCTCCAGTCAATTGGGTCCAATAAAGATTCCTTTACATGTACATTTATCAGCGCTTTGGGGAAAGAAATGACTACAATTCCCAGAATCCTTCAGCCATCATAATGACTTAGCCTGTGTATTTCTGAAGAGCATCCAGAAATGCACAGACATTTTGATAGTTTATTATATATTTTATTTTCACACAGTATAATGCTTCTCTGTTGCTGTAACCATTTTACCCATGTATATGAGCACCAGCCAACGTCAAAAGTTGGCAAACCTGTATTGATTCTTATAAACTGTTCTCAAGTGAACAGTTTGCATCACAGAATCATCATCTCATGGTACCAAATGACTCTTGAGTACCATTTTTCTTATCCACATGTCCACAACTCTGCCCTCACAGCCCAGTATGTAAGTACAGCAGTGTAATATTTTGTGTAGGAGAAAGTTTCAAAGACAACCACCAGACATCGGTGCAGATTTAAGTAAGTGTTTTACAGTGACTGTTGAGCAACTCTCTTTAGGTCTTGATTCTGCTATACTGTACTTCTCACATAAACAACTCAAGGGAAAAAAAAACTGCTCCAATTCCACTGGGGTTGTACATCTTTATAAGTGGAGTTAGATCTTCAGGAATTAGAGTTGAACTGCTCCCTAATACCCATATCCACTGGAAGGCCACTGTTACATTACTACATAGCAGAGCAAGAAATGTGCAGGGGACTGATGCACAATGGGATGCGTATCACATCAGTCACAATTTGCAGCAGGTAGCAAAGCACACCATGCACTCTCCTGTCTTGTTATGCACATTCACAATTCAATAAAGGGCTTTTTAAGTGTCTCTGTTACATAGCTAGGTAAAGTTACATAACATAACAGGTCATATAGGATTCCAGCACATCTCTCCTCACTTTGTTCAACCATAACGCTAATTTCAGATCCAATATATCTAGGTGCTATATGGCTGTAAAAACCCCTACATGTTGCATACATTGTGATTTTTAAAAGCAGGACATCAAATTCCAACAACTACTCAGAACTTATCTCTCATGGTGGGTTTAACATGGCACTAATCAAAATGAATTTGTAAATTGCCTCAGATCTCTTTCTCAACCCCTTGTTCCTTCTGTTCTTTTTGTGTGTTGTGACAGTTTCTCAGAATACATTCTCCTTAGGGAATGTTGTAGAGGTTAATGACAGAGAAGAGCAGTGGAGTGAATGCAGAAAACCACTGTTCAGAACAGAAATTAATTCCTTTTCTGTAATAAGTACAAGCAGTTTCCACCTGATCACTTTTGCTATCTCTGCTTTTCAAATTCACTCAGTAGTTGGGGGAAGAAAAAATTATGACTCTTCTGAGTACCTTAGAATGTACTTTGGAACAATAATAGTAAAATATGCAAGTGGATATTGTAGCACTTCTGAGACTGAGTTGGAATGATATCCTTTTGCTTGCTTTTGTTGAAAAGATGATGTCTCTATATCTGGGCAGATGTTTTAAAGATTTCCACTCTGGCTTAATTTGGTGCTTACTATAGTGATAGAATTCAAAGATGTCATGTTAGTCTGGATTGGTATGCAAAGAGATACTGTAGCACCTTGGAGACTAACTTAGTCTTTAGTGTGCTACAATATCCCTTTGCATACCAGTCTAGGCTAACATTGTATGTCTTTGAATGTTAGTAAAGGAGGAAGTTTGCCAGTGTTCAAAAATGGGGGGTTTCTATAGCCTTGCTTTGCTGTGCTGTGCTGATAGGGTAGATTTCTAGAAGAACTGCAGGATAGGGCACCTATACAGGGGGATGGAGTTTTGGTAGACTACTGTGACTCTGCCTCCCTAACCCTCAGGTCTCTTCTGCTGCTGAACAGAGAAGCCTGGTGAACAAAATCAAGAGAGAGAGATGAACCCCACCCCCTGCCCAGCCTCATCCGACCAGGTGTCTATCATGCCAGGTCAGCATGCTCATCCAGGATCAAGTCCTGTATAGCAGCTCTCTTCCCATTAATTGGGAATTCATCAGCAGCTTTTTGAATCCTGGGGCAGTGTTGCCAGGACCATCCAAGTATTTGAGTGGAGGGACATTTTAGGGACAACTAACACCCTCTTCCTTTCCTGTTGTTTAACTTGTAGCTGTCTCCTCTTTTCTGTATGTCCTCGTGCCCAGTACAACTGGAATGACTGCCTAGTCTTGCTTCCTCTTTCCAGAACACATCTTTTGTATTGTAGACTGGGTATGCTCTTAGAAATGATAATGCAAGTTGTAATAATAAAGTGCAAAATAATAGATTGCAACCCTCCCTCTTCTTCCAAGCAACATGGCAGGCACTTTCCCTTGTGTTCTCTTGAAGGGGCAACCCCTCTTTGGTGTCACCCCCTTTGGCGGCAACCTGGCAGCAGCGGGCCCGCCCCTGCTGGCCTCCTGCTTGTATCTGCCAGCTCCCTCGACTCTGGAGCTGCAGCTGGTGGGACTGGCTGGCAGAATATGCTAAATCATAGCTGGTGGTGGGCCTGAGCAATTCCCCCCACAGTTCCACAGGTATGGCCTACTCAGACAGTGGCAGCAACAGCAAACATGCTACCTTTCAGCTTTTACCAAAAGCAAACACCATCACCTCAGAAACCAAGATGGTCTTGGACCTTGCATTAGTAACCAAGAAAAATATGGTCAGTTAAATAGGTAATGGTTTGTTGAATATTTCTGTGTGTAATACTGTTTCCCATATTCAAAAGAAGGGGGGCAAGATGGCTTGATCTTTTTGGCATGGTGGCAACCAGCCTTGGAATACTTTCTAGAAATGAGAAGAAACTTTCTTGTCAGAAAGAGTTTATAGATTGAAGATTAGTTTCTTAACAGAGCAAAGGAGAGAGAGAAACGTGGAGATTGGGGAATAATAATAATAATAATAATAATAATAATAATAATAATAATAATAATAATAATGAGAGAGAGAGCATGTGTGGTGGCCTTGGACTCACATGGGTCTGGCTTTGGCCTCAACAAATGGCGACATGCAGCCTCTAAAATATCTCTAAGGGAATTAAAAACATATTTGCATTAGAGCCATGCTATGAATAGGCTTCAGTATGTAATTCATATTTGTTGGAAACGAGATTTACAATCTTGGAGTTCACTGTTTCAGCCAAAAGCAAACACTTCAGCATAGACTGACACAGCAACAGGGTTGGCTGCATCGGGAGGCTGAGAGGCAGAAGTCTAATTTGGGAAGAGTCTTGGGATGAAGGATGTTGTTGCAGCAGCATGTAGGGTCAAGGAGGCAGGTATAATTATACTAGTGGGAACCTTTGATCAACACACCTACAAAGCACAGCACAATTCTATTTTGCTTTGTTTTAAGAAGAAGAGTATACAATATCCACAGGCACAGACATTCTTAGTAGTCGTTTGTTTTTAAGAGGTAAAATTTTAACGTGGGCAGTGAATATTTAGACAGGTGAACCTATGATAGCTCAACACATATTTAATGCACCTTTTTTTGTGGGCACCATTTATTTATTTTTAAGTGATATTTTAAGCTGTATTAAAATGCTTTTGGGGATGTATTTTTAAAAAATATCTTTGCCACAAATGGTACAAATGACGGACACGGCTCCGAGGCAGTCAGGGAGCCACCACACCTCAATTGGCCCCTGGAACTGGGTAAAGCTTTGCCACTGTTTTAGTAATATATCTGATGGGACCTGAGATCAAATAAAAGTAATTTGAAACTCAAGAAGTATGAGTAGGCTACCTTCTCAATTTGATTGCACCAGTCTGTTAAAAAGTGAACTTTTACAATTAATTTCTTTGATGTTTCAATCAGGAGTGGAGAACTGTTAACAAGTAACATGAGGGGAGAGATCTCTCACTACAGAGATGATACAAATTGATATAAATTGAAACAGTATATTCAGATTGGAGTGAAAGTGGCTATGAACTCTGTAACTGTTTCAGGGAGACAATGGAAAACTACTATTTAGTAGATTAAGAAGGACTGCAATATTGATAGGCTACAAACAAAGAGATGTTTAATCAAGAAACAATGTATTTAAAGCATCTAACTTGAGACACATGTACACTGATACATAAGGGAAAGGAAACAAATAACAACAACTGATTGTGTTCAAAAGATTATGTGAAGTATAAAAGACAATCTGATATTTTGATGTGACTTGTAATCTGGTTGGAGAAAGCCTGAGAAAGAATTGCAGTGGAGCCAAAGTTGAAAGAAGACAGAAGACACTGGCAAGACGGCGACACAACAGATTTTGAAGAACAGATAGTGGGAAGTTAGAAATGAAAATATATTAATTTAAATTAATTATTATATAAATTTGTAGAGAGCACTTGATATCACCATAAGTTGATATATGTTAATACACATTTTATGTCACTAATAATTTAAGGTTGTACTTGGAAGTAACAGACAATATTTATAAGCTAATTTGATTGGGTTTAGTTATAAGTCTATTATATTGTTATAAGGGATAAGTCTATTGCTTGGATACAAGATCTCATTTTTGAATATTGAACTTTGTTGTTTATTTTTATACCATGACTTGGATACAAATATTACTGGGGAGCGTGCCAGGAGTCTTTCAGGTCTGAAGTGATTGTGGATGTCCCTAACTGTTTGGCCTGAATCTTTGTTTCTTAACATTCTTGACTGACAGTGTAATAGAGATTCTTGCTACTGTATAAAAGAAGCAAGCTTAGGCTGTAGAATCCAATAAATTAAAATAGTAGCCAGACAAAACAGCTGTGCAAGTGCTTTAAAACAGTCCAGGTCAGGAGATAAGGGACTCTGCCCAAGTTTGTTTACATTAAAAGAGAAAGATAACACACAAAGAGATTAAACCTCATCTGTGAGAAGAACTTACTTGAAAAAGGTGATACGACAGTACCGGCTAGTGGAACAATAGGTAATTGCAGTTAAGTGCAGATTAAGATTGCTACATAGTATCTACTTAATTTATAAGACAAGGAAACTCCTAGAGGGCATAGACTTTTGACAAGAAGTTGTGACTATACAATATTGAAATTAATTTAAACTATTTTTATGATTTATGATTTAAAATATAAGAGCACCTGATTTTGAAATTGTGAGTAAATTAATAAATTAATATGTAATTTATTAAGATAAATTCAAGTTAATTAACAGCTTATTAGATTTATTTAATTGGTTAAATTGATTAGAAGTTGAATTATCTAAGAAAGCAATAACGAAGATTAAGAGGAGGAAAACAGATATAATGGCACCTGGAAAAAGGAAAGTGATAGTACAAGTCCAGACTCTGTTTCAAAGCTGACTGTCACTGGAAGCACAAACAAAAATATCAGTCCTCTCTCAGATTCTACTAGAAGAGGTCAAAAAATAAGTGCTGAGACACACCTAGAAATGAAGGAAATAGTATCAGGAGTGAAAAAAAGAAGTCAAAGAGGTTAAAAACGAAATTGGAAATTTTGAACAGAAGCTAGAAAGAGTGACAAGGGATTTAAAACCTATGAATGAGAGAACTGATGATGTTCAAGAGAAGACAAATTAGATAACTGTACAATGGAAACAGAATTAATCATGAAACAAAATGAAATGAATATTATCTTCTCAGAGACAAAGTACAGAAACAAATGCATAAAAATTAGGAGCCTGGAAGAGAAACATGGAGAAGACCTGTATTCTAGAATAATTCCTGTTTTAGCACAACTTATTGACTGGCCTACAGAGCTGTTTAACCCAGAAGCAGACAGAGTTTTTAGAGTCAACTTTCTAATAGTGAAGAAGGGGGAAAGTTCCCAAGGACACAGTGGTCTATTTTGTCCGAGAATGCATGAAAGAATTAGTAATACAGCAGAGCTACAAAAAGTTGATATTGGATGGTATGGAATTAGAGATCTTTAAAGAAGTGTCATAACAAGTTCCAAAAAGAAGAAAGGATTACAGTTTTCTGACTCAAATTTTGAAGAAGAAAGGTATAACATACAGATGAGGCAAAACTGAAGGTGTTATTTTTACATATAAACAAAAGAGCCATGTTCTGAATTCAATTATGAAAGCTAAAGATTTTTTGAGGCAATATAAAGAAGATTTGGAAAAAGCAGAAGAGAAGGAGATCCTCAGATTGAAATGGGAAGAAGTAAAAGATTGAGAAAAAGGAGACAGAAAACAAGCACCAGTTAAGAACATAACGATAGGAGCTATAAGTATTTCAGAAGAGTCTCTACAACAAGAAGAAGGCATAGAATTGGAGCAAGGAGAAGAAGAAATTAATTCTGTCATGGAGGAGGAGGTATTAGAGGAGTAAGATAATATTTAAAATAAAAAATATAGCAAATCCAAGCTAATATGAGAATAAAAATAATTTCCTGGAACATTAGAGACTTAAATTCATTACCAAAATGGAAAAGAATCTTTCATCATTTAGAAAAACAAAAATGTGATATTTTTTATCTCCAATAAACTCAAATATGAAATGCAAATTTGAAATTTTTGAACAATCCAAAATTAGCAAATATTTATCCCACCTCCCTGAATAAAAAAAAGAAAGGAGCTTCAATCTATGTAAACAAAAAATATAATGCAAAAGAAATTTTAAGAGTCACAGGAAAGATATATAGAAGTTGAAGTAGCTATCTTAAATTTGAAAACTTTAATTATAAGCATGTATGGCCTCTAGAAAACAAATGAGTATTCTATGAAAAAGTGTTACAAAATGTTATAACAATAACATAAGTATATATGTTATATATGTATAAATGTTATAACAATAACGTAAGTATATAAATATAACAAAATGTTATACAAAATGTTTGGGATACCAAAAAATAATAACGATGGGAGACTGAAATGGCATATTAAATCCGGAACTTGACAAAACTACAAAGATAAAATAAGAAAAAGAAAGGAAAGCTTCCTAAAAGCATTTTTTTTAACTTAGTTGATACTCTTATGTTGACAGACGTCTGGTGAAGATTATATGGAAATAAGAAAAACCACATCACTGGATCAAGGGGTGCCACAGGAGTGCCAGGTTCTTATAGTAGGGTGATTCCAGGCTTAAGAGATTCCAGGTCTTTTGTGGGAGTATAGGGCTCCACTTGTTAGGCCAGCATCAAAGAGGAGGTCCTTCAATTTTTAGCACAAGGACTTGGGCATGGCACCCAGGACCATGTCCATCCACTTGGCAGGCATATCCTGTTTCAGCAAGATTCAGGGGTTTGTAACTCTTTTCTTGCCAGAAGGGCAGTAGCAGGGTGGAAACAGGTGGGTCCGTGGAGGGAGGACAACAGGAGGCCTACTTCTTTTCAATTCTTGAAGAGTCATTCGACAACTACCTGCTGTTTGCAACTCTAGATATGAGGTGGCACTGTTTAGAGCTGCCTTTGCCACTGCCTTTTTTGGGACCCTCCAGGTTAGCGAGCTGGTGGCCATTTTTTTTGCAGAATCAGTCTGGGAGGGCTTTAATGGTGGCTGACATTTCCCTGACTGATGAGTTGGTCACCATTCACATTAGGCAATCCAAATGTGACAGGTAAGGGCTCAGTGGTTAGGCTTAATGCTGGCCATTCCTGGTTCATGTGCTTAGAAGGTTTTTGCAGTGTTGGCCCCCTGGGCCAGGCCTCTGTTTCATCCACAAGAACACTTCTCCCCTTACCAGGTTCCAACTTGTCACTGTCCTACAACTGGCTCTAGGCAGGCTAGGTCTTCCGGCAGCTGAATTCGGTAGCCATTCGTTTAGGATGGGGCGGCCACCAAGGCAGCGACATGTGGTTTCACCTTGGGGGCCATTAAGATGATTGGAAGGTGGAAATCTGGGAGTTATGTGGGCTACATTTGCCCTAGACTCAGAATGGACAGGGGTTAACATTTCTCTCTTTGCAAGTAGGGCTGGCCACGAGGGCAGGTGGGAGGGTGCAAGCACTCAGACCAGCACCAGGGCAGACATAGGATTCACTGTGAGCATTGGGCAGCACCTGGGCTAATGAAACTTTGGGGCACTGGACAAAGTGGTTGGAGAGCTTCACCACAGGCTAGGGATGAAAAAGCTGCAACCCCCACTGTACCTGGATCTAGGGACTTTTGGGGACATTAGTGGTTAGCCTGCTTGTTGACTTCAGTTGCCTAGAGGTTGGCCGAAGGCGAAGCTTTTTGGTGGCAGCATGGTTCCTGGATTCTCAATATCTCAAGTGTTATTGTGGTTTAGGAGCCCCTCCTGGGTGTGGAGGGCTCAGGGATGTGGAGAGGTGGTGGTGGTGCCCTGCACTGTGGGAGGCATGTGGCTTCCACACTCCCTGGCATCAGGAAAGGCCACCAGGGTTCCCCCTGTGGGGGTGCCTCCCCTGTTGTCCTAATTGTCCGGCTGTGGCCAGAGGTTGGGCTCATTTATCAACAGGTGGGTTGGTCGATGCCCGTATGTGGACCCATGTGGATGCCAACCCTATTGGCAACTGTAGCCAATAAAGTTGTGACCTTTCTCTCCCACTTTGGTGTCTGTCTGTGTGTTATTTGGCAGCAGCTGCATCCCTGAGCATGCAAATACTACATGAAAAAGTGAAAGTAGCCAAATGGATCCAATGCATGGTGAGTTTCACATCACCATATCATGACCCATCTTGCAATTAATGTACAAATGTACAAAACATTCCAAAACATTCATTCTCTTCCTGGTTTGGTCTTCTGGATTATTAATCAACATTACTTCAGTGAATCCTCACCATCACTTTTCCTAGAGGGCTCCACTAAGCATGAATTCAAAGGTGAGGATACAGGCTTGACTCTAGCTGTTGAACCAGAACACAAGAGGACAGAGAACTATTACATTACAACACCATTTGCACATCTGCTGCAGGACAGATCTATGAAGAAGGGGGGAATTAAGTTAGATAATTGCCTACATTTTAAAGTCTTCCAACAATGTATAATCCTTCCAAAGGTGAAATCACTGAAATAAACAGAAGAAGGCTGAGGAGGTCTGTCTACCTGAGTTAAGCAATTGTCCAAAGGCATTTCAACAAAAAGGGTAAGTGTTCTTGATTTTCTTTGTTTCACTTGTTGTAAGATGCAACAAGCTTCAGTGTTCTTACGGTTTTCAAGAGCTGCATGGAAATGAGCATTTCAAGCAACTGCAGTTCCAGTCATCAGAATGGAAACTCCTACTGGGAGAATGACTCTACCACTTCAGAATGCAAGTAAGATATTCACATATTTGAAGGCTTACCCATGTAACAATTCTTCAAAACTAAACTCCTCTCCTTCAGATGTTGATTCTGGATGTGCAAGGGAGTCTTCCCATGGGAAAACATGCAAACATCATCATCTTTTACCAGACCTCAAGTAATACAGCTCATCCAAAACGACACCATGCAATTCTCCCTACTGTCTTTTTCATTTCCCCCAAAGCTATAGGAATGAAACAAATTGTAGCCGATAAAGTTGTGCCTTCCACATACAAGGTCAAGAGCAATGTCTCAACCCAAACATATCTATCATACAAACTTGTTGTCTTGTCCTGAGATTCTTTTTTGGTTTATTTTTATTTTGTTATTTTTCACTTACATCTTTACAAGCACTTCTTGAGGAAATATTAAAGCATTTCTTTCCTTAAAGCATGTACCTCCAAAATGTGTTAAACAAAAGAGCTAGAACATCACAGGAGTGCTGGGCTTGCACCAGGCAGGAGTCCCTGAGTCACACATATAACTTCTTGGTGTCTGGCTGAGCAGTGCCACCCACACCCCACCCTGCCATTAATCCCATCAGCTGATCTGGTGACAGCAGTGAGGACAGTGTGCTCTGCTCAGCCCAGGGCTTTGAAACGAAGCAGCAGCTGCATCCACTGCCGCCTCCTCTATTCAAACAGATGGTCATTGTGCCTGTGGACTCTAGAACAATAAATGTAACACATCTGTCTGCTGCCGAGGGAAGGAAAAAGGACAGTGGCAGTGTCATCCTTGGGGTACTCCCAGGCCTGTGGACCATGGCCTTTGTCCTACCTTGCCAGAAGCTGATACTCAGCCTGTATCACAGTCTACTAGGGCTTGCAAAATATACTCCAGCATCAGAAGAGCTCCATATCTTCACTGAACAATCAAGAGAGACAAAGTCTTTTAAACCTTTGAAGAGATGTTCTTTCCACCATTGTAATTGACAGGTCTGAATTTAGGAGCATCTTCCAACATTCTTTGCTTACTCTATTTCTTCCTGATCTGGAATTCCTAAAGCTTTTTCCTGGAAACAAAGAAGAAATGGAATTAGTTCTGGATGTTTTGTGGTTTGCAGCAGAGCATGACAACCTTTCCCATAGTTCCTGCTCCCCAGGAATGCACAGAGAAACCATATACTGTCACCCACTCATATACTGTCACCTACATGTCACCCACCACCCCAATGTACAAAGTGAGGCATTTACAGGACCTCTCTTGCTTCTTTTGATCTAACAACAGGAAATTTCTTGAGCTCTGGGAAAGATACGGACAGTGAGTGGACTGTATTCATCTTTATCACTGTGGTTTCCTAAAATATGAAGATAGCTAACCTAAGGTAGTAAACTTAGGGCTCATTCATGCCATTAGGTATCAATGACAAAAGCTGTGCACAGCTTAAGCCATTATAATTCAAGGTTTTTATTGGTCATGATTCTCTATGGGCACTGCTCCAAGCAACTTGTATATGCAATATTGAAAGATAAGCATTAAAAAACAGTTCAGTTTTAGAATGGAAATGCCAATAAAAACAGCATTGAGATTATACTGCCTGCTTATCCATGATTTTCCTAAGAAAAAACAAGTACACCTTCAATTCCTTTGGATGACACCCAGATAAAAATGGGAGGGAAAGCAGATTGTACCTGCAGTTCCTCTTTTGTTACTTCTTGCAATACTCAAAGCTTCTGTTAGACAGGGATGAGGAATATGTGGTCCTCCAAATGTTGCACTACCAACAGCACAGCTAAAGCTAACAGATGATGGGAGTTCTGGCCACAAGTTGCTCTCACCTGTCTCAAGTGACTGGAAGAAATTATACAACTTTCCATGTATATAGGAAAAGCCAATAACGCAATGGCAGAAGGTCCTATACAGTGCCTTTGTTGGCTGTCCCTGCCCCAAGAGAAATGTCCACCTTACCAAATTTACTCTTTTGATCAACATGTTGCCTATTGTCTATCTGGGGAAAGATCATTAGCATACTGGCTACTGATCCCTTCAGATACCATATGGAAGTGTGAGGAGAATTGTAATTGACTGCTAAGCAACTCCACTCCCTACCTGCCTTCATGTTTGGCCAGTCTTCATGAAGGTGATGGGCAACTCCCAATAGACTATTGGATGTACACATACAATTGAGGACCCTTTCTTACCCATTTGAATCTCACAGTGTAACAACATTAGAATGTTCTTAAAGGTTACCATCTCTCTACCAGTTATAAGTAGAGCCTTGCTGGAACAGACTGCATGTCTTTTATTATGAAAACCCTGTGATGAAACACAAGATACTGCCAGAAAATGAGACTCCCAGGTTGGATGGTGGTCAATGAGCTACTGGGGAAGAGCAGAGGGCAGTTACAAGGAGCGCTGTGGCTGATGATGCAACTGGACTCAAGCCGAAAGGATGTATAGCTATTGATGTATTCAGAGGTAAAAGGAAAGTCCAAAGCTGCACAACAGATATTATAGGAATATGGAATGTGAGGAGCACGAAATAGGGGAAGCTAGAAATAGTAAAATGAGAAATAGAACATATAAATATTGCAATACTTGGGGTTAGCTAGCTAAAGTGGACCGGAATCAGACTTTTAAATCAGGTGATTACACAGGGTTTTACTCAGGAAGTGAAAATTAGGTGGCATCTGTAGTGAGGAAAGATATAGAACAGCAGTCAAAGGATGAAATGCAAAGTCTGACCAAATCATGTCAGTAAGATTTCAGGGAAAACACATTAATATAACCATAACCCAAGTTTATCTTCCAACTATAGAGGCAGAGGAAGAAGAAGAAACTGAAAGATTCTCTGCTGGAATCTAGGAAGAAATTGATCACACAACAAAAACAGGACTTCTTGTTCCTCATAGGCGATTGGAATAAAAAAAGTAGGAAATAGAGCAGAATTAAAGATTGTAGGAAAATTTGACTTAGGATCAAAAAATGAAGCAGGAAAGCAATTGAATGAATCTTGCGAGGCTAACAGTTTGTTCTCTGCAAACACATGCTTTAAGCAACCCAAGGAAGTAACTGCATATGTAGACATCACCTTATGGCCAATATAGAAATCAAAAAGACTACATAGGTCATTTGCGCACTAGCCTGTTATAGTTATAGGCTAGTGCGGAAATGACCTATGTACTGTAGTCTTTTTGATTTCTATATTGGCCATAAGATGATGTCTACATATGCAGTTACCTTTGAGGCCCCTCCCTAAATTGCAAACCCCAGGATTCCATAGGATGTCAAAAGTGGAATAATAGCACTATAACAGGCTAGTGCGGAAATGGCCATAATTACAAGTGGAAGAAGGTCCATTTTCTCTGCAAAAACAAGAGCAATCAGGAGCAAATTGTGGCACAGACCACAAACAACTAATTGCAAAAGTTAGAGCAGCGGTTCTCAACCTGTGGGTTGCGACCCCTTTAGGGAGTCAAATGAGCCTTTCACAAGGGTCGCCTAAGACCATGAGAAAATACGTATTTCTGATGGTCTTAGGCTCCATTCCTTCCTCGGTGGTGGTGCGCAAGCGTGAGCCACGCACTCGCGTCCTCCTGCCCCCTGTTCAGAACGGACTGAAATCGCTCCCCTTCTCCGCTACTGGGAGAACCTCCCGTCTGATGGGCTAGCTTGGGGGGCAGTGGCAGCACGGGGGACAGGCCCCCTTCTTGCCACGGCCCCTGCCCCACTCACCACGGAGGGGGGCACTGCGGAAGGGCTGGGGGGCTGAGCTGCACCCAGTGCAAAAGACAAAGGCGCTGGGATTCCTCCCCCCCGGCCAGGGTTGACACTCTGGAAACTTTTCTCACACTGCCCCCCCAGTGGAAACGAAAGTGAAGCAGAAGCAGGGCCCGGGGGGTCTCGGAGTTTTTTCCCGGGGGAGATGCGTGGCTCTTCTTTCCCTCCCTGCCCGCCCCCCTGTTCCTGGCCGGTGAGGTGGCTTTTGCCGGGGGGGAGGCATTGTAAATAATAAATAAATAATTTTATGGTTGGGGGTCACCACAACATGAGGAACTGTATTAAAGGGTTGCGGCATTAGGAAGGTTGAGAACCACTGAGTTAGAGTAAAGCTAAAGAAGAACACTAAACCAACCATCATGCTGAAATACAACCTGAAGAACATTCCCACAGAATTTAAAGATAATGTGAACAACAGATGTGCACTATTAAGCATAATTGTCTAGGAGCCAGAAAAACTCTGGACTGAAGACAGGGACATTGTCAGGGAGGAATGCAAAAAGACATTCTCTGCAACCCAAAAGAAAGAGAAGCCTCAGTAGATGACAGATGAAACTTTTCAATGGTTAAGGACAGAGAAGAACCAAAAATAGAAGACGACAGAAATAGAGTCAGAACTTTGAATGCAACTGTTCAACACCTTATGTACAGGGACAAGAAGAACTACTACAGTAATCAACGCAATGAAATAAAAGAGGACCACAAAAAAGGAGAAACAAGAGAACTCTTCTACAAGATCCAAGAAATCAAAGGGAAATTTAAACCAAGTATGGAGATGCTCTAGGAACCGGCAGGAAACTACATTATATGACCAAGTAGAAATAAAATGACATTGGAAACAATACACTATATAAAAGAGATGAAAAGTTGATGGATTCGTTCAAAGAAGAATCATATGAAGATGAACCAGCCAATTTCAGTGAGTGAAGTAAAAGCTGCACTCAGGACACTTGGGAGAAATAGATCACTAGGAACCAATGGCATACCAATAGAGCTGCTTCAGTCTGCAAAGAGAGAACCCACTCTACTTTTAACTAAAATCTGTCCACAAATATGGAAAACCAAAGAAAGGTCCACAAACTGGAAATGCTAACTATACATTCCAATACCCCCAAAATGAGGACACCAAGGATTGCAGAAACCGCAGAACCATTATATTAATTTCCCATGCAAGCAAAATCATGCTAAAAATTCTACAACAAAGACTTCTCCCATACATAGAGCAAGAAATGCCAGATTCTAAGCTGGACTTAGGACAGGCACAAGGGATTGTATTGCAAATATGCATTGGATAATGGAATGCAGCAAAGACTTTCAAAGAAAATCAACCTGTGTTTTATAGATTATAGCAAAGTCTTTGATTGTGTAGGTCATGAGAAACTATGGATCACTCTTAAAGAAATGAGTGTGCCACAACATTTGATCATCCTGATGCATAACCTGTATGCAAGACAAGAGGACAGAATATGGAGAAACAGAATGGTTTCAGTTGGAAAGGGAGGCATTTGATCACTGTCTAGTTAACTTGTGTGCTGAACATATCATATGTAAAGCAGGACTAGACTCAGCAGAAGGAGGTGTGAAAATAGAAGGAAGGAACATCAACAATTTAAGATATGCAGATAACACCATACTACTAGCAGAAAACAGCAAAGACTGGAACTGTTACTGAAGAAAGTGAAGGCAGAAAGTGTTACTGAAGAAAGAAAGGCAGGTTTACAGTTGAACATTTATGAAAACAAATATATTGACCACAGGTGATTTACAAAACTTTAAAACAGATATTGAAGACACTGAAATAGTTCAAGATTTTTCATATCTTTGCTCAGTCATTGATCATCAGAATAGGAACTGCAGTTAAGAAATCAGAAGAAGACTAGGACTTGGAAGGACTGCTATAAAGGAACTAGACAAGATCCTGAAGTGCAAACATGTATTGTCCATGCCATTGTATTTCCCATTTCTATGTATGGTTGTGAAAGCTGGACAGTGAAGAAAGCTGAAAAAATCAACTCCTTTGAAATGTGGTGCTGGAGAAGAGTTTTATGGATACTCTGGACTGCTAAAAAAAGACAAATAGATGGATCCTAGAGCAAATCAAACCAGAACAAATCAAACCTCCCCTTAGAAGCCAAGATGACTAAACTGAGTCTGTCATACTTTGGCCATATCATGAGAAGATATGACTCACTAGAAAAAAAATATGCTTGATAAACTGGAAGGCAGTAGGAAAAGAGGAAGACCACATTACATATTGATAGACTCAAACAAAGAAGACACATCCCTCAATTTGCAAGACCTGAGCAGGTGGCCAATATGATGATATGTAAATCTCTTGTCCATAGCATTGTCATAAGTCAAAGTTGACCTGATGGCAGTTAACAAAAACAAATCTGTATCTGTATCTCCATAATAACAACTAGCCACTGATAGCTTTGTCCTCCATGAATTTGTAGGATGCCCTTTCAAGTGCATCCAATTTAGCTATTGAACCTCATCAGTAGTATTAGTATGTTTGTAAAAAAAATCCTCCTCCTGATTAGGAGTGGCAATCATGTGGCCCTCCAGATATTACTGGATAGGAAATCCCAGCAGCCATAAACAGCATAACCAATGGTGAGAAATGCTGGAAATTCCTGTCCAACAACATCTGGAGGGCTGCATTATTCCCACTCTTGTTGTATGTAGACTGTGCCACAAAGCCACCATTTTCACGTTCACTGAAAGAAAGAATGTTTTAATTAAGTGAAGCCTGTAATGTAGCCACACTCTTGAAGTATCTCAAACCATGTCAGGTCACATGAAATACAGAAAAAAAATTGAAAGGTCAGAGTTAATATCTGTTATGGAGCACACTTTACCCAAGTATTCTCCACCCTATCACAAAGGAGTGCTGGAGTCAACAGAAGCCACAAGAAGTTTGCCAATCAGTATTGTTTAGAAGGCCTACAAAAACAAGGTCCAGGAAGAGAGGGAATGGGCTCTCTTACCCATCCGCCTTGGCTATAGATCCAAGGGCTGAACTTTTCCCTGAGGTATCTTGTTCCAAATCCCAGCACAACATTCATAGGGTGTTTGTCGATAGCAGTGAGTCTTGCTGTGACTTCCATAGCAAAAGCAACCTTGGTGCTCTGAACTTGGACTTCAGAGTCCATTGTGGAGCATACAGGAGCTTCCTCTAGGAACTGGTCAGCTACTCTCCTGAAGAATGCATAGGACATCAAATCAAGGACGTACTGAGAAAAAGTCTTATCCTTTTGCATCTAGAAATGGAAATGAGAGGAAATGTTCATTCAAAGGTCATAATGACTGAGAAGGTTAAGACTCTATCTGACTCAAGAACCTATTACCGTGCTAAACCAGTATTTGCTGGCAGTAACAGACTGGATGAGATCCAACAAACTGATGCTTAATCCAGACAAAATAAGGTGCTCTAGTCAGTTGAAAGGCAGAACTGAGGGTCAGCCTATGTTGGGATAGGACTGCACTCTCCCTAAAGTCTCAGATTCATAGCTTGGCTGTACCTCTGGAATCAACCCTCAGTCTGAATGCTCAGGCTCAGCCGTGGTCAGGAGTGCATTTGTACAGTTACAACTAGTTTGGCAACTGTGCCCATTCCTGGAGATGTCAGATGCAGCTACAGTGATGTATTCTTTGACTACATCTTACTTGGATTACTGTAATGCCCTTTACATGGGATTACCTTTTAAAAGTGTTTAGAAATGTCAGTTGACAAAAAGAGCTGCAGCTGACATGGGCTGATTACAGGGATCATGTAACAATACTATTCACTACCAGTGCGTTTCTGAGCACAATTCAATGCGCTAGTCATAACCAACAAAGCCCTGTGTGGTGTGGGTCCAGACTATCTGAAATACTATATCCATATGGGCATCCCAAATTTTAAAATCCTCAGGGGTGAGCTTCTTTTTGGTGCCATCACCTTCACAGGGACAGGTGGTAAGGACATGGGAGAGGGGCTTTTTAGTGGTTGCCCCCTAGCTGTAGAACTCTCTGCCAAGGAAGAATCTAACCCAATCCAAATTTGAGGGTAAAATGACATTTTTTAAAAAAACAGAGTTCTTCCCTCAAACAGCAGAGTAAACTGGAAATCTGTTGACTTCACCTCAACCCCCTCAGGCATCAAAAATAAGTGTTCTCATGCTGGAATGAGAGGAACATCATGTATTGCAACTGGATTGAGATTGAGGTAAGGATACATTATTTCACCCATGTAGATTCAGCCTATGCTGGCCCCTTCTGTGCTCTCCTGCCAGCAGGTAAAGACCTTTTTATTTGAACAAACATATACTGACTAAGGGATTATGTGGAAAAATCTTAAATGAGGTATATGTGCTACATTTTTAAATCATGGTTTTAAATGATTATATATTCTTTTACAGTACTGATTTTATTTATTTATTCATTTATTTATTTATTTAACTTTTTTATTACTGATTTCTAGTTCATGTGCCTTCTTTTGATTCATATGTTATCAACCTTGGGTCCCACAAAGCAGAAGGGAAGGATATCAATAAAATAAAAATTTCAGATCTAAGATTCTGTGCATACAGCAATCTATTTTCCTTGCACAAACACACAGGTAAGATGTCCAAAATTACACATTAAAATCCTCCCCATATTGTCCTGGTAAAGATGAGCTTGTGTGACAACAACAAAAACAACATTTGGACAAAACATAGGTCTGTGTGACTCTAATATTGTCTTGTTTTTTTCTTCTCTGGTATGATTTTTAACACATTTGTTTGATGAAGAGGACAACAGAGCTTTGAAAGCTTGCATGATGTCTTTTCTGCATCTTTGATCGGCCCAACAATGGTATCACTGTTTTGAGTATTTTGGATGTTATTGTATTTTTCTATGTCAACGATATTTTGCAATCACCTTGCAAATGTATTTCTGTGGAAAACCCTCAAGTTGCTCAGATATGCAATAAAATCACATTGCACACTTGTGAGAGTGCACCATGTGGCACACACCTACACAGAACAACCAAATTGTTTTCTTCTGGCTGAAAAGCTGTAATGAATAACA
The DNA here is from genome assembly GCA_948474755.1 of Ctenosaura bakeri. Lineage (NCBI taxonomy): Eukaryota > Metazoa > Chordata > Lepidosauria > Squamata > Iguanidae > Ctenosaura > Ctenosaura bakeri. The sequence goes on from CAOLHI010004181.1 coordinate 51,892, forward strand.
CTCAGTTTCAGGATAAGCCAGCTTCTATATTATGGGAGGTGGAGACTGATCTTTAGATGAAGAATCATGGGAGTTTCAGGCAATCCCCAAATGGTTCTGCTAGTCCGGCTGAATTCCTAGAGATGATTTATCTCCCAGTCCCTGCTCTGAAAAAGAAGACCTCTCCCTTTACATATGTTTGATACTCTATAGACATTTTTAAAAATTTCAGTCCAGAAAAGTCAGCACTAGTATATGACAAAACTGTAAATTAATGAAAGCAAAGGAACAATATATGCTCCAGTGGTGTGAGATCACAGAGTAAGAACTACCTACCCAAATTGTAGAAAGTTGCTATTTAAGACCCTCTGGGGGAAGCATTTTGGTGCAAAAACATTTTGGGTGCCTGGAGTCCACAAAAACAGCCCGAATGGGCCAAATGGGGTCTATGAGCTTCACTTTCCCCACACCTGTGTTACCTGTTCTTTTCTAGATTAATGGTAGTGAAGGAACAAAAGAACCATGTTATAAGCAATGCTGTAACTTCTTATATCCAACCTCTGCCAAATTTACCTTTTTTTGTAGTTCATCACCTGACTTTCTTAACAAGGCAACTATTGTTTCAATTACTTCTTCTTCATTACCTAGTAAAAAGAAAGGTTTAAAAGTGGATCATCTTTGCCAGATTAACCCAAAGAATACATGTAGTAAAGTAATAATTTTGTATACTACCACTAGGATGCTTTTAATTAGGGCCCATCCAGCATGAGGCTTTCCACTCTAATGGTGGCTGCCTTAGATGGAGAGGGCTGCTGGGCATTGTTAAAGAGAGCAGAATAGAACACAGTGGCACGCGACTCAAGGCTTGTACAATTAACTGAAAAAAAATCCAGCAGACCCACTTAAAATCTCCTTGCAGGTTATGTAAGAAAAACTCTGATACAAAATTAAATGTCTAATACGTTAAGAAAGTATGCCCATCATTTATGTATTACTAGATGCACCCACCATTTTATATTACTACCGGAGACACTCTTCAATGAGATGGCACCATTCGGATTTTTCTGCTTCATGAAGTGAAATGTCTTGAGCCCACTATGCTTACAACAATTCTATAATAAAAATTGCCAGCTATAATGGCCTAAAAAACTTTAAGAGTGGGTGCACCAGAAGCACACAACATAGTGTTATGTCCAGGTTTGTCTCCTGGTGCTGCAAACCTCTGCTCCAAAGTGCTCTTACTAGGGACAGATTGCCAGTGATGTAGACTCGAGTTGATTGACTTGGACTTGGCAAAAATTACACACTGACTCAACTCGACTCAACTCCAGACTTAGTTATTTGTTGTGATTGATTTGCTGCCATTGGTTCAGTAACATAACACATTCATCCAGAAACCTTACAAATTATTGGTCACATGACGATCTGTCTCAAGCCCAAAAATGTGGACACATTTCTCAGAGGGAACAGTAAATGGGATAGGCAATTGGCTAGAGGTGGGCTTGAGGTCTGCTCAGCAGCCTGCCCCCACTACATATAGGAAGAGCCTTCTAAAACTTTTCCTAAGAGCAGAAGGCAAGATTTATGCCAAGAGTGCAGGGCATGTATCTCAGAGGGGAACAGAAAGTGTCTTAGGCAATGGGCTTGAGGAGGAAGGATTCTTCCTTCTAAAGCTCTTGAAGCTTCAGTAATGGGGAATAATAACGATCCTATTCCCCACTTCTGGAACAGTCTCCAGCTTTGCAGCTGGCAAGTAAGAAGGATCCTATTTCCCACTTCCAAAGCTGTAGATGGCAAAATCACAAAAGTGGAGGGTCAAGTCTACTTAAATTGTCAAAACTGACTTTATTTGACTCTGTCCAGAAATTCTGGAATACATGTTGGGCTATAAAGTTGGCTCCTAGACTTGAAGCTTGACTCAAGACTTGAAAGTGTCTTGCAAGGACTTGAGACTCAAGACTTGAAGGTAGAAACTTAAGACTTGAAGATAGAGTCTTGACTTGACTTGAGACTTGAGACTTGACTTGAGACTTGGAGTAAAAGACTTAAATACATCACTGCAGATTGCAATACGTGGGAGAAGATGGTTTAAGTCATCGGAACCAGCTTTAAATCATCCCCAAAGGCTGGCCATTGATCTGTTAGGGACCAGGGTTGCTTTGTAGCTCCAGAGGAGCTGGAGATCAGCAGCAGTCAGCCATAAACCCACCATGTACTGCAAATGTTTACACAGAATGAGCAGTGCAAAACCAACTTTCTTAACAACCTGAGTGATTTAAGAGGCAATTAAGAACCCCTACAAGAGATGGTGTTTTTAAAGCTTCAAGAACTACAACATTTACAAAGATTGTGAGTTAACATTAATTTAACTTTTCCATGGAAAATTGTGCCTCCTCACTGGAATTTTAATACTGAATGACTTTGAAAGTGAACAGGCTGAAGGGGGAAGTGCATTTTAACAAATGGCTAAAAGATTTTTTTTTAATTAAGAAGAACTAACAAGATTAATTAGAGAAATAGCCATGGGGAAGTGGAATTATTATTTACCTTAACAGCAAGATAAGGGAGCATCATCTTGCATGGCTCTACAGGAAATGATTTGTTGAACTTTTAATAATGCAGAGATACAGAGTATAAGGAACTGTATTGTGTGTGCTGCACCACACTGACATCTAGTGGTAGAATGTGTCTGCATTATTAAAAGTATATAGCATCTAAAAGTGGAAAAATTGATTTTTTAAATATTTTAATAGCTGCCAACATGATGTCAACCAGAAAAACCTCAGTTATGCCTTCACAACAAGAAGAACTTCAGCGGATACAGCAAAAGAAGGAGATTCAAATCAACAAATTTTACAGGATATTTTGAAAATCAGAAAGGATATGAATCAACTTGAAGAAGACATGAATACCAGTATGATGCAAATGTCCTCAATGCTATTTAACATCTACATGAAACCACTGGGAGAGATCATCAGAAGGCATGGAGCAAGGTGCTATCAGTATGCTGACGACACCCAGATATATCTCTCCATGCCTCAGATAATAGCATCAACTAAGGGTGGCATCTCGCCTCTGAACGAATGTCTTGAAGCAGTAATGGACTGGATGAGGAAAAACAGACTGAAGCTGAATCCAGATAAGACGGGGGTACTCGCTGTTAAGGGCCCTAGCCCAGGTATGGAGGTTTGTCAACCAGTTCTAGACGGGGTCACACTTCCCCTGAAAGACTGTGTCTGCAGCTTCGGGGTGCTCCTGGACTCGCCGCTTCAGATGACAGCTCAAATTGATGCGGCGGCCAGGAGTGCCTGCTATCAGCTTCGGCTGATACGCCAGCTGCGCCCCTTCCTGGACCTGGAACACCCAAAAACAGTGGTACATGCGCTGGTAACTTCACGGCTTGACTTCTGCAATGCGCTCTACATAGGGCTACCCATGTGCTTAGTCCAGAAACTTCAATTAATTCAGAATATGGCAGCCAGGTTGGTCACCAGAAGATCTAAAACTGACCACATAACACCAATTCTGAAGTCTTTACACTGGCTGTCTATTAGTTTCCGGGCACAGTACAAGGTGTTAGTTTTTACCTTTAAAGCCCTTCATGGCTTGGGGCCAGCCTACCTGCGGGATCGCCTTCTCCCATATAATCCGCCCCGCACATTAAGGTCCTCTGGGAGGAATTTACTGCAGCCAGTCAGAACTGGGTTGGCTGCGGTTACCCAGAGGACCTTCTCTTCTATCGCTCCCAAGTTATGGAATGGCCTGCCGGAGGAGACCCGGCATATTACCAGTCTTGACTGCTTTAAAAAAGCAGTCAAGACCGATCTGTTCCGACAGGCCTTCCCAGACTAGCATTTCCATCGCCTCCCATCAATTGTCTTGCTGTTTTGTTAATAGTTAATTGATGGACTGTTAATTGTTGTGTGTTTTAAGGGGTTGGTTTTAGATGGGTTGGTGGGTGGGGAGGATTGGGTATGTTTTCAATGTTTTTTAATGTAATTAATGTATTACTGTTGTTCGCCGCCTCGATCCATGGGGAGAGGCGGGATAGAAATAAAATTTTTTATCATTATTATAATTATTGTTATAATTATTATTATTATTATTATTATTATTATTATTATTATTATTATTATTATTATTATTTAAACACAGGAGAAGTAGGAAATTAAAAATTACCTAAGGAGTGAGTTACAAGATATCAAGGTCTCTTTGAACCAGATAATGATGGCAGTGAAACAACTAAATGAGATGATGGCAGCACTGGAAGACAGGACCCAACAATTAGAGAAACTGTCAACAATTCAACAACTCAACAATTAGTGAAACTTTCAATGGAGCAAAAGCAAAATCTAGATGCAAAGAAAGAGAAAGATCTATAAAAATTCAAGGAATAATTGAAAAAGAAAATGAAGATATTTATGCAAAAATAATTGAACCAACAGCTGATTTCGTAGAGATTCCTAGAAGAGATTTTCAGTGGGAGGTTGTTAACATCTAGATTTGAGGATAGCTAGAGAACAGGACCTACCATGTGATGCGATAGTTTATTTCAGACAACAGATTAAAGAGAGACTTCTACAACAATACCTATAATAATTACAATGACAAGATGGGAATTGAAGGGAGACAAGTGAATATTTTTAAGGATATTCCTGTTTTGTTCAAAATAACAGAGAGACTATTATTTTTTTAAGTAACAAGTTGAACAATCTGGAATTCCATTTCATTGGGGAAACTTAGAAGGTGTTGTTTTATTCTACAGACAAAGGAACTATATCTTGAATACTGTGCAAAAGGCTAAACATTTTTTGCAGAGATTTGGCAAATATTGACAGAAGGAATCATTGGATCAAGAAAAACCAGAGGAAGGAAAGGAAACCAGTCCTAAAGATGTAACCAAAGATGAGGGGAAAAAGTACCTGATGGTTTATCTACAACAGAGTTTTAAAGGAACAACTTGTCATACAATATAAGAACTATTAAATTCAATATCAGCTACAAATAAAGTACCAGAGAGTTGGAGACAAACCAATGTTTCTTCAATACTGAAAGAAGACAATGATATAACAAATTCTAATAATTATAGGCCAATTATTAAACAATGAGTATGAAATATTTACTTCCATCTTGGCAGAAAAAATGAAAAGGACTCTAAATAAAAAAAATACATGAAGACCAGTGTGGTTTTCTGCCAAAAAGGCAACACAGAGACAATGCAAGATGAGTAACAGTAATTTTAGAATATTTAGAAGTTCACAATGAGAGGCCAGCTGCTTTGATTTTTCTGGATGCAGAAAAAGCACTTGATAATGTAATATATATATATATATATATATATATATATAAAGACACTTGAAAAATGAATTTTGGACACAACTTTATTACCTGAATTCAGGTGATTTATTCTCAACAAAGATCATAATTAAGGGATATAGGACAAAAAGCCGTGGGATAACAAAAAGGAACAAGACAAGGTGACCTTTGTGACCCTTACTTTTCATGCTGAATTTTGAAACTGAATAACAAAATTAGAAAAAAAAGAGTAAAAAGAAAAAAGATAAAGAGAGTTACAAATCGAGACCATTTGCTGATGATTTGGTGATATTTTAAAAAAAGCTGCTGAAAGAGGTTGATGTCCGTCTGAAAACATTAACAGAATTTGGTTCCCTAGTAGGTTTCAAGATTAACAAAGAGAAAACAACTATGCTTACTAAAGAATTTAATGGAAAAAAATTATATGATTGTGATGGAAAAGTTGGGCTTTAAAATTGTTAAAGAAGTGAAGTATTGGAGAAGTATTATTGAATCTCATAATAACTGACTGTTACCTATGTAATACCAATGTATTACCTAAAATGCTGTTTTTGTTTCAAATAATTCTGTTTTTTAGTAACAATATACCATTTCAGCAATGGCAGAAAGATCTATCAAAATTCACTTAGCAAGGAAAAAAACCAAGAATTAGATTTAAGGTTTTACAAGACGATAAATCAAGAGGTGGGCTTGGCCTGCCAAATCTGAAACATTGTTTCTATTCTAGTTGTCTGGTGTAGTTGAATGAGTGGATAAATTTAAAAAGACAAGGACTCCTCCAGCTGGAAAAATTTGATTTGAGGTTTGGTTAACATGATTTTCTGTGGTATGATAAAGCAAATTGTGATTTTAATCATTATATAAGAAGGGCTCTGCTTAAGATATTTTTTAAACACAGATCAAGGTTTCGTACAAAAATGTCACTATGCGTATCCCCCCTATGATGCTTTGTTTAAATGAGAAATAGCTTTTAAGGATTCTTGAACATAATATAAGGATTTTATATTTGTGGAGAAAGAAAGACTCTCAATGAAATCAGCTGAGGAATTAAACCAAGAAGGCTGTGATAGCAATTGGTTTGCATTCAGAGAGATTTAAAACTGATTAAAAAAACCATATGACAGTGAAAAAGAAATATCTAATTTTAGAAAAAGAATTATATAGGGATGATGAACATTTATTGTCAAAAATGTACAAGAAGTTGCTACCATTAGAGATGAAAGATGGGACAATTAAAGACTGTGTGATTAAATGGGCACAGAATGTGGACAGTCATATAATGTTTGGACCAATGGGAAAGAATGTGGTCTAAAGATGTTAAATTTACATTGAGTTATGATCTTAGAGGAAATTTTTATAAAATGATGTATAGATGGTACTTAATACCAGAAAAACTGACTAAAATGTATAAAGGACTTATAAATCCGTGTTGGAGATGTAAAAAAAAAGTGGGGTACTTTTTCATATGTTGTGGACTTCTGAAAAAATAAGGAGATATTGGATAAAGATTTATCATGCCATTGAAGATATTTTGAAGATAAAACTAAGGCTAGACCCTGAAATGTTTTACTGGGACTGATGGAAACTGAATTTGATAACAATCTATTTTTATATATGATTACTGCAGCTAGAATGCTCTATGCACAGAAATGGAAGGATGTACAACTCCCATTGAGAGAAGAATGGCTATTAAAAATCTTAGTGACTATAGCTATTAAAAATCTTAGAAGTAACTACGCTTGTAGTTATAGATTATTTTGTGTGTAGTATTTTGTCTTTGTGCCCCCTTTTCAGTTTGTATTGTGTTAGGCTTTTATTGCAATATGTTTTATGTATATTTTTGTTGCAATCCTTTTATATAGTTTTATATATAGTTTTATATATAGTTTTTTATATATATATATATATATATATATATATATATGCCATTTCCTCACTAGACACCATTAGCATGTTGAAGCATTACAATATCAGCATTGCCATTTGTGTGAGGCCATCAGGTTAGGAACACTCTGTGCCACACCCTTCCACCTTAAGTAGAGTAGCAGTATTGCCACCAATGTTGCTTCCACACTACAGTGTCCTTGGCCACTCCCTGTCCCTGCCTTCATCCCCGCACCACTCTTGGTTTGGTCAAGGTTTTTTTGTTTTTCTTTGGAAGCCCTACTGATGAATTAGCATATACTATCGCATTTTCCTGCTATGATGCTTAAAAATGTATTTAAAAAGTTTTAAGTCAACAGAGAAATTTAAAATAAACACGGAGAGGTGATAGATTTTGAAGTTACCATGCCATGGGAATTGCAGAGGGGGAGACAACCTGGGCAGACCCACAGCCTGTCCACTGCTGGATCCACAATAACAAGAAGCTCTACCAAGCGCTATTAGGCTTCCACACTAAGATGGTTGATGGGATTGAAGCACTAATGGGGGCTCTTAACATGGTTTTTTCTGGAAATAGAATATGGTGGCTTTGCGACACTTGAGGATGGGATAGCAGTTGGATAGCAACAACGTTATGCGGTAGCACAGCTTCTGAACAGAAAACAACCCGCTACTGTTGCGCTATAGTGAAGTTGTGCAGAAATGGCCTTTGTGTTATATATATATTTAAAAGTGCACAATATGGTGTTACAAAGGTGTTTTATCTTCTGTCTTACCACTAAAGCTTCTAGTTTTGCACTTGTCTTAGCTCTGTAACACATTATACTGGCATTTTCAGTGTCCTCCTGAAGTTGCTTTTGTGAGCAATGACAGTGACAGCCAACTTAACACTGATCAATATCTGCAGCACCACTCTGCCAGAGTATTATCTTTATAGACAAAACATATGTGATTTAAGAAATCTGAATTTCAGAGTCATTATTAAAATATAGGACATAAAGAACACTTTACGGATATCTGAGGGGGAAAAACCTGGGATAACTACTCTAATAACTAGTCCTGCCAAATCTGAAGCTGTCTGAAGGAGCCCTCAAACTGTGTCCTGAGCAACCCTCTGGCTCTTCAAAAGCCTACCAGGAACCCCTCAATTTCAGATTCAGCAGCAGACAACTTTGCTGAAAAATACCTCCTTTTAAAAATATATATATAATAGATGCAACATGCAGCTCTAATGAACACTGATCACACTGAATGGTGCACATTCAAATTTTATGCAGAACAGTAATGATGCTCAAACACTCTGGCCAGTTCGTCTGAGTGTGCTCACAAATGCATTCAGTTTGGAAAGTTACTTTTAAGGAGAAACTGGTTATAGTTCTGGGTTCTAGGGCTCTCAGAAATACTAAGCTATTATGATAATTATACTGTTTTAAAGATAATACTGCTGTTATTCATTCCTCAAAGCAATTAATTCATTCTTCAAAGTAACTAAAACAGTTCTTTTCAGTTATAACATCCAAATGCAGTGCTATAAAAAAACTCCCATGCACCTCATTGTCACAAATAAAACGCAACGTAGCACTTGAGCCATATATTATTCCTCTTTCATAAGACCACATGTCTTGAAACCATAAAAATAATTTAAAGGTTACACTGCTGAAATAGTGAGTTTATCCATCTTACATTGCATATGTAATATAATGTAGTTATGGGTTACTGTAGAAAAGAACTAATTCAATGAAATCAGTAGTTTGTAAATAGTTACCTCTAACTCTGTTCTGCAGTTTGTATACAGAGATTATGTGAAATATGAGTACTGAGTGCTTGGCAGAGAAATCAATGTGGAAGAAGCTCCCAAAGATAGAACAGAGGGTGGGAGGGGATCCATGAAGCTGCTATGGGAAAGAATGTTACCTTTTGCATTCTCTTCAAATACAGACTTGCTGACCTCTCCACCATCCTCTTCTATGCTCACAGTATGGACAAATGTTTTCAGTCCTCTTCCTGCTGCAGATCTGGAATTATCAACTATTTCAGCAAGTCTGTCTGCCACCAGAGTGATGGATGAATCATCTGGAGAAAGAAAAGTGAGACAATTCCACCAATCATTCTTTTAGCCATTCAGTCTACTTCACCACTGTAGGACAGAGTGATTATCTATTAAATGTTACAGATGAAGATGACTGCATAGCTGCCATTTTTCTAACATAATTCTTGCCACAGCTCACCACTGTCCTGGAGGAATGGGAGAAAAGTGACTCTTGCTTCCTATGCAAGAGTCATGCAAATCCTGGCCATTGCTGAGGGGCAGACAATAAGCATCGCATACACAAGACCCCAAATGTAAGCTTGGCCACCTATAGTCAAAGGATCTCCAGCAGAGAGAGCAGATCTTCAGAGAGGCTAAACCCCCAGTTGGGCTTGGGGAACCAAACATCTGATTAAATCTCAAACAATTTCAGAGGTGTATGGACAGAAAATAATGATGATGATGATGATGATGATGATGATGATGATGATGGAATAGGAATGGCCATGAATTAATTCATTTAATTTATTGATAGTTCAATTATTTTTTTTACTCTTGTATCTTTTTAGCTACTGGTATATTCATTTTAACTTTTCTAAGCTGCCTCGAGTCCTGGACTAGGAAAAGACCACCACCAACAACAACTGAAGTCTTTAAATACTGGAGGAGATGTTTACCTGAGAACAGGCTTGTTGGATCAGATCAACTGCTGATCTAAGTCAAGTATTTTGCTCTTCAAAATGGTCCATCACATGACTTCAGATACTCCATAACCAAGGCATAAATAGCTGTCTTTCACTACTTCTCCCCAGCCAGCAAAGCTTAAATACCTTTTATACTCCCAGGATGCCTCCCTATACTGGCTTTGGGATTCTGGGAGATGTAATCACTTTAAAAAAAAAAACCTGCTACCCAGCAGCTGCTAAGCAGGGGCAGCTCACAGATGGGCACCTGTGGTAGATCAACAATTTGTTCTGGTTTATTGGGGAAGAGTTGCACAACACCCTCCCCGCCCCCAAATGCCAGTGTTTGCCTGGAAGTCCACTGCTGGTTTTGAAAAACTCAATGTTAGTGCAGGGGGACCTGCAACCTATGGAAAAGGGGCATTATGTAAAAGGCTCTTGGAAGCTTCCATACTTGTCCAGATAAAGAATGGTCCAGGGCTTGAATACTTCAACCTCTTCCCCTGGGGCGGGGGGCTGCACTTTGCTTGCTCCTGCTATAGATGTTATAACTATCATCCATGGATGTTCTGACCCCACTTTAAAGCTATGTAAGATAATGGAAGTTATCACCATATGAGCAAATCATGTATATTAAATATGCATTGTGTTAAAGATACTTCCTTTAACCTATCCCAGATCTCCCACCAATCAGTTTTCACAGTGTTCTTCTATAACAGCAAAGGAAGAAGAGGTCCTCTCTATCACCTTTCTCCATACCATGTATAATCTTGGAAACATATTTGGGATAGCCATGTTGGCCATATAGCAAAATAAAACAAAATCCATAATTCACAAAAAGTGATATCCTGGATCCCAAGATACTTTACTGCTGCTAAAGAAGTTTAAATTTGACTGTCCTTCTCGCAGGGTCAAGAAGGGGACTTGCCTGCATTGAGATCCCTCCCAACCAACAGAACTACAACAGAAACAACATCTGATATAAAATGTAGGCCTGTGACACTAACATTATCATGTTTCTTCTCTTGTATGATTTTTTTAAACATCTTCTCCTTGATGAAGAACCCAGAGCAACTTCAAAAGCTTGCATGATAGATTTTGCACATTTTTGTTAGCCTATAAAGGTATTGTTCTTTTATGGATTGTGGATTTTGTTTTATTTTGCATGCATAATGTTGTAAACCATCTACCTTGTCCAACTTGGTATCTTTTTGTTTCTGAACTGACAAGCACCAAAAGTTTTAGACTTTCTTCCATGTAATCCCAGGAATTTACTGCCCATTGTGGTGTTTCTTCTATTCGAGCAGCACAGTACTCGAAGACTCAAATTATTTCACCAGTCAGGCCAGAAAATCCCACAACTTTCTCTCCCTGGCAGCTACTACTAATTGCATACAAAGCTCAAGGGTAAAAAATAGTCAAAGCAAATAAAGAAATGAATTTAAATATACAGTAGCCCCTCCACATTCATGAGGGTTTTGGGCACAGAACCCTGACAAAAGTGGAAAAACTGCTAATAACTCTCCCCACAAGATTCCCCTCCCATTCCTCTCTGGAATTTCCCCTTTTCCATTCCTTTGCCTCTGGTCCTGGCACTGGGGGTGGAGGGGTGGGGAAGACAACCTGAAAAGCTTACCAGTGCTTTCCCCTCAGACAGAGAAGAGGGGAGTTCTGGAGTTCTAATTACCTCTGGTGGCTATCTTGAGAATGGGCACTTGACCAATCAACAGCCAATACACAGCAGAATGTGCAACCACATGGCAGAGAGCCACTCATACAGCAGTGGGAGGGGGCTTTGCTAGCCAAGAAGGAAAAAATGCGCATTTTAGATACAAGCCTTGCAAGCCTGGGGTGAGGAATGCAAGGGATGGGAGGAGGAAAATTTGGGTGGGGGAGGCAAGCATGTTCCTCATGAATAATCAGATTTGGGAAGATCAAACTCCTGAATGTGGAGGGAGGGTTGTAATATGGAAATAGTTGTACAATTGCTCTACGCACCAAATAAGAAATACTTAACATGAACCATCCAAGGTTGATAGATAAACTATATAACTAAAATACATTTACTTTACAAGTGGCACAGACATGCTGAAACTAAATTAAAAATATACAGTATAATAAAGGCAGCTAAATGATTAACAACAAGTATATTTAAAGTCCAAAACTACACAATGTATTTTATAGGAACATGGAATGTGAGAAGCATGAATCAGGGGAAGCAAAACATAGTAAAACAAGAAATGGAACATATACATATTACAATACTTGGGATGAGCAAGCTTGTCAAGTGCATAGGAATGGGACATTTTGAGTCAGATAATTGCAGTGTTTTACTCTGGAAATTAAAATCTAAGAATAAATGTAGTGACATTTATTATGAGGAGAAATCTAGCAAAAGCAGTCAAAGGTTACAATGCAAAGTCTGACTGAATCATGTCAATAACACTTCTGGGAAAGCTCATCAATATAACCACAATCAAAGTTTTTCCTCCAGCAACACAGTGTAGTGATTTGATTGTTGGACTACAACCCTGTAGACCAGTGTTTGATTCCCTGTTCAGCCATGGAAACCTACTGAGTAACCTTGGGTGTATCACATACTCTCAACCCAAGAAAAACCCATGGTATGTTTTCTGTAGGGTTCCCATAAGTCAGAAATTACTTGAAGGCACAAAACAGCAATAACAAACAGAGGCATAAGACGACAAAACTGAGAAGTTTCTGTACTGGAGTCCAGGAGAAAATTGATTACACAGGACTTTTTTGGAATACAAAAGTAAGAAACAGAGCAGAATCAAAGACTGTAGGAAAATTTGGCCTAGGATCAAGAAATGAAGCAGAATTTTGAAGACCAACAGCTTGTTCCTTCCAAATTTATTCTTCAAGCAACAAAAAGGTGACTGTGTACATCACCTGATGGTAAATATAGAAATCAAATAGACTACATAACTAGAAGTGGAAGATGGAGAAGTTCCATTCTGTTTGCAAAAAACAAGACTAGGAACAGATTATGGCACAGACCATGAACTACTAATTGTCAGGAACCGAAATCACACACACAAATGTAACAGTGCCAATACACGATTTATTGGGAGTGTGATGCGTTGTAGAGGACTTTAGTGAGCAAACTGGAGGGAATTAGCAGAAACCAAACATTAGAAGCAAAAGATTCTTTTCCCACAGTAATACATATCAAGAAACCTTGAAAAAGCCCAGTTCAGGCTGGTAGTTTTTATCAGTGCTGCATTTCTGGCCTTGTTTATCTAACAATCTCTGGTTTGTATCCTTGGTTACAAGCAAGCAGCTAATTAACTACTACTACATGTCCCATACTGAAATATGGAGGGCTACCCAACAAAATTAAAGTAAAGAAGAACAATGAACCAACCATTGTGTGAAAATACTACCTGAAGAAAATTGCCATAGAATTTGAAGGTAATATAAGAAGTAGATTTGTACTATTAAGTCTAATTGATAAGGCAGAAGAACTCTGGACTGAAGCCAGTGACATTGTCAGGGAGGAATGCAAAAAGAGACACTCTGTGACCAAAAAGAAAGAGAAGCCTCAATGAATGACAGATTAAACTCTTCAAGGACAGATGGGAAGCAAAAGTAAAAGGTGACAGGAGCAGAGTCAGGACCCCAAATGCAATTGTTAAACAACTTGTGCAAAGGGACAAGGAGAACTACTATAATAATCAATGCAGAGAAACAAAAGAGGACAACAAAAAAGGAAGAACAACAGACCTTTTCTATAAGATCTGAAACATCAAAGAGAAATTTAAACAAAGAGAAGAAATGCTCTATGACCGGCAGGGGAACATATTACATTACCAAGTAGAAATAAAATAACGATGAAAACAATACACAGAAAAACTATATAAAAGAGATGAAAGGTTGACAAGATTCATTCAAAGAAGAAGTGTATGAAGACAATTTTTTTCTAGAAAGTGAAGCAAAAGCTGCACTCAGAGTACACTGGAGAAATAGTTCACCAGGAACAAATGCATACTTACAGGGCTGCTTCAGTCTACAGAGACAGAATCTACTCTAATTCTAACTAAAATCTGTTAAAAAATATGGAAAACAAAAGAATAGCCCATAGATTGGAAACACTCGATATACATTCCAATTACCAAGAAAAGGGGCACCAGGGATTGCAGTAACCACAGGAACATTAAATTAATTTCCCATGCAAGCAAAAGCTTGCTCAAAATTCTACAACAAAGATTCTATCGTATATGGGGTGAGAAATGCCAGATGTCCAAGCTGGATTCAGGAAAAGAAGAGGTACTAGGGCTCATATTTCAAACATACATTGGATAATAGAGTGCATCAAAGAATTTCAAAGAAAATTAGCCTGTGCTTCATAGATTACAGCAAAGCCTTTGGTTGTCTAGGTCATGAGGAACAGTCACTCTTAAAGAAATGGATGTGTCACAACATTTAATTCTCCTGATGCATAATCTTTACACAGGACAAGATGTTACTGTTAGGACAGAATATGGACAAACAGAATGGTTTGACAAGACTGCATTTTAATGCTGAACATATCATACACAAAGCAGGATTATTTTTGGAGGGAGGTGGATTTAGGTGCATTTGTAATTAGTTCACCAACCAAACCCAGTGGGTGCTGAACAGTGGCTCTTCTTCATCCTGGAGAGAAATGACTAGTGGGGTGTCACAGGGTTCTGTCCTGGGCCCAGTGCTATTCAACATCTTTATTATGACCTGGATGAGTAAGTAGAGGGCATTCTTATCAAATATGCAGATAGCACCAAATTACCTAATACCCCAGAGGAGAGAATCAGGATTCAAAATTACCTCAACAGATTAGAGAATTGGACCAAAACTAACAAAATGAATTTCAACAGGGAGAAATGTAAAATATTATGCTTGAGCAGAAAAAAAAAATGAAATTATAGATATAGGGTGGGTGACACCTGGCTTGACCACAGTGCATGTGAATGAGATCTAGGAGTCTTAGTAGACCACAAGCTGAATGTGAGTCAGCAGTGTGACATGGCAGCTAAAAAAGCCATTGCAATTCTAGGCTGTATCAATGGGAGTAAAGTGTCTAAGTCAAGGGAAATAATAGTACCACCCTGTTCTGCATTGGTCAGACCCCAACTGGTTCCAGGCACCACAATTCTAGAAGGATATTGACAAACTGGAATGTGTCCAGAAGAGGGTGACCAAAATGGTAAAAGGCCTGGAAACCATGCCCTATGAGGTGTGGCTTAGGAAGAAAGGTATATTTAGCCTGGAAAAGGGAAGATTAGAAGTGACACGATAGCTATGCTTGAATATCTGAAGGTGTGAGAGAAAAGAGGGGATTATTCTCCCACTCAATGCTGTCTCTTGCCCTTGACTAGGAGATGGGAACCCCCCTTTGCCCTTGGAAATCTTCTAGCTGCCACCACCTACTGATTTTAACTCCCCTTTCTGTAGGGGCTCAGTAGGAAGCCACTGGGGAAAGACTCTCTGAACTCAAAGGCTGAGTTCTCTCTGTGAGTGTAACCAACAGGCACATGGAGAGAGAGAGTGTGGACAAAAGATATAAGGAAAGCATTTTATTCTAAGCAGGCAAACAATAACAAAAGGTATTCCGGGGTTCCTTCCTTCAGGCATTAGTTAGCAGTTACAAACTTACAGATAATCCTTGATCATTTCAGCCAGAGTTTTTAAAAGAACAAAATCCCTGACGCGACTAGATAAGAACATTCCTAATCTACTCACATTGTTATCCAGATGCTGGGATAGTGTGTGGGAAGGAGGCCAGGCAGCTATGCCCAGCTTTGCCCTAGCCTGCTACTGGCCCTCTATCTCTGGTTGATGTCCCTTTGTCTCTCTCTCTGACTCATGACCTCTCAGACCTTTTCCCCCATCTGGTCTTGCTGATTGGGCAACTGATCTTGTGTTCTCTGATGTCCTTGAGTGATGCTGACCCTCAATAAATGTAACTTAAACCTGACACCTCATTAACCCTTTGTTTATCTGGAAAGAGCACTATCCCCCTTCAGCTATGCTGCCTAGATAATAGGAACAGTCCATTATTACAGAAAGGATGTCATATGGAAGATGGAGCAAACTTGTTTTCTGTTGCTCCAGAGACTAAGACACACAAGCAATGGTTTCAAACTTCAGGAAAAGCGATTCCACCTAAACATTAGGAAGAACTTCTTGATGGTGGAAGTAATTTGACAGTGTATACAGTGCCTCAAAGTGTTGTGGAGTACCTTCTTTGAAGGTTTTTTGTCATGGCCATCATGTATTCCTGTATGGCAGAGGGCTGGACTCTTTCAGCTCTATGATTCTATGAAGGAAGCATGGAAATTGGAGGAAAGAACATCAACAGTTTAAGATATACAGATAACACCATACTAGTAGTAGAAAACAGCAAAGACTTGGAATAATTACTGAACAAAGTCAAGGCAGAGAAAGTGCAAAAGCACTTTTACATTTGAACATTATGAAAACAAAACAAAAATAATGACCATAGATGATTTACATAACCTTAAAGTAGATGATGAAGACATTGAAATAGTTCAAGATTTTCCATATCTTGGTTCAATCATTAATTAGAATGGAAATTCACTTAAAAAATCAGAAGAAGACTAGGAGTTGTAATGTCAGCTATGAAGGAACTAAGCAAGATCCTGAAGTGCAAATATATATCATTGATTACTAAAATTGGGATTGTCCATGCCATCGTATTTCCAATTTCTATTTATGGTTGTGAAAGCTGGACAGTGAAATCAAACCTCCCTAGAAGCCAAGATGACTAAACTGAAGCTGTTATGCTTTGGCCATATCATGAGAACACATCTCACTAGAAAAGAAAATAATGCTTTGGAAGGTAGAAGGAAGTAGGAAAAGAGGACAACTGCATTACAGATGGATAGACTCGATCAAAGAAGACTTGCCCCTGAGTCTGCAAGACCTGAGCTAAATGTTTAACAGTTGAAGATAGGCTGAGTTGGAGGTCTCTCAACCATAGGTTCACCATAAGACAAAGAATGACTTGAACCCTACCTTTCAATGATGTTGCCCACTGGATAAAACAAATCATAAATAAACAATGGCATTTAGTTCAAATTATTCCTGGCTGTGCCAGGCTTCCTATCATTGGATTACGTAGGACTGCCAGTTTATGAGATACATTAGTACCTACATATTTC
Source organism: Ctenosaura bakeri (assembly GCA_948474755.1). Classification (NCBI taxonomy): domain Eukaryota; kingdom Metazoa; phylum Chordata; class Lepidosauria; order Squamata; family Iguanidae; genus Ctenosaura; species Ctenosaura bakeri. The sequence continues at coordinate 68,967 of CAOLHI010004181.1, forward strand.
TTTTCAGTTTGACCAGTTAATTCCTAGCACATTAGGATATTTTAGATGTGGACATTGCTCTTGCAGACATTGTTCTTGCTGTCAACAATATCTAGAGATTGATTGTTGTATACATTCCCTTTCTATGAAAAAGTACCAAGTCACAATTTCCCACTCGTTGCAATTCAGATCATGTGATACCTGTGTCCATGCTCTAAAATATATGTTGGCCAAAAAATCTACATCCTTGAAGTCAAGAGTAGCAGAACGTAAGACCAAAGTCAGGAACCACAGCTTAGTCTATTTACAAAATATTTTGTCAAACATCCTCCAGAGTCTTTAAAGGGTTGTTGTTGTTGTTGTTGTTGTGCTGCTGTTGCTGCTGTTATAGAACAAATTGAGCCCTGTCTCTTTGAAAGAATCTCTTTACATAATAAAGTTCTCCAAAGAGAGGCTTCCAGTTCACTATAATCTATTGCTCGCATGGGTTTAAACAATCCTCTTGATTTGTCGGTTTATTTATAAAATTTTGCATCTGTCATGCTGACAGGGTCTGTTAAGTGAGGTTTTATTACATTTTATGCTGTGTTAACTTTCCAAGAATGTCCTTATCATTCTTATGTGTGGTTACTGAGGTTATGCCTTTAATGGGCAGCTCTGTCTAACCACTTGCAAATGACAGTCATTATATTGTCTGTAGTTGTATAAATATAGGTAACCTTCACAGTTGCATATGTGTCTTGATCAAAAAGCAAATTCTGTGAGGGGTAAATGCATTTTGTTTCTGTTTTTTGTTTGTTTGTTTGTTTATTATGTTTTAGTAAAGCTTTAATTTGTACATTATCCATATGAATTAGCTTCTTGGAGTCTGGAAAATACTACAAATATCAGTTGGAACATAGTATCTGCAAATGCCATGAGGGCTTCTTGTAGTCTGAAAAATATTGAGAATATCAATTGGAAAATATTATTTGTTCTGCATTACCAATGAAGATCTTTTCAAAATGACTTCAAAGTTCCGGAGGTGGTCATCCTGACTTATCACTACTACAACACCTCTGCAGTAAAGTTTATTCTCACAATCCCGATAAAGTTTATTCTCACAATCATAGATCTTGAGTGAAGCTTGTTCAATTTGTTATCATATATTATGTTTACAGGTCTTAGATACAGCCTGTTCATTTTCTCATTTTGATTGTTGAAGGACACTGTTTTTCAAGACTAGATGAAGGCTGATTCTGCCATTAAGAAGCTTATCATAGCTATAGTTCTTCAGTAAACCTTGTTTAGCTCCTCACTAAACTTAATCCAGCTTCTCAGTATACTTGTTAAAGGACATATGTTTTGAAGATTAATGGTTAATAATTTTCAGAGAATGTATAGACTTTAATTTCTAGAGTTACTTGAAATGTACTTAATGTTAATCATTTAGCTGCTTTTATAATATTGTATATACCTCAGTTTCACTGTGTAATTGTCAGTTGTAAACTAAATGTGCTTTAGTTATATGTTTTATCTATTGACCTCAGTTGGTTCACGTTAAGTATTTTCTTATTTGATGTGTAGTGCAATTGTACAATTATTTTCATATTAAATTTCATATTAAATTCACTTCTTTATTTGCTTTGACAATTTTTTATTCCTGAGCTTTGTATGTGGCTTGCGTTTTGTGTGTGTGTGAGAAAATCCTGCAGTTGTGTAGATTTAGTTACTACTAATTCATATAACTAACACTTGCTGCCCTTTGTGACACTCAGAATCACCCCAAACTAAAAAAAGGAATATCTGCCTAAGACAGGTTTCAAGTCTGCCTAATGGAAGGACCAAACCTGCCTGCTTACAGCTCAGATGAAACCCAGTGTTGTTGACTGTCACAGCAGCAGCTCTCCAGCATCTGACACAAAGATTAAGAACTAGTCCACTACCTCTATATTCTTCATAATTATCTTACATAGCTGTGATCAAGAAGGGTAATTCTTGTTCACAATTTTTCTCAACTCCATCTTTCTCCTTTCTCTCAATCTCTCAATCTGTCATCTTCCTTTCTCTCAATATGATGCAATGGCCTTCTTTTAAAAAAAATAAATTCGCATTATAAGTCTTTTTTATTTATTTTTTTATATAAGTCTTTTTTTTGTTATTTTATTATAGGAAAGCATTTTAGCTCAGACAGATAGATCATTATATTTATGCACAGAGAGATCTTTATCTGTCTGTCCATCTGTACATGGTTTTTTTCACAGTACAGAAGTAAAATACTTTGATCCCATTTGAAGTGCTATGGCCAAAAAGGGAATGGTCAATGTTGGAAATGTGGAAAAACAACAGGAACGTATTTTCATACATGGTGCTTATGCCCCAGAGCAAAAAAAAAAAAAAACTTGGAAAAAGATTCATGATAGTATTACTAAGCTGCTTGATATTAAATTTGAGATGACTCCAGAAACATATTTACTAAACATGACCATGAGGAACAGTCACATGAGGAAAAAAAAGGAAAATATTATTAGATTTAATAACAGCAGCAAGATTGAATTACGCAAAGCACTGGAAAGAAGGAATAGAACCCTCCCAAGAAGAACGGAAGATTAAAATGATGGATATTACTGAAATGGAAAAACTGTCCAACATGCTGAAAGGTAATTCAAATCAACAATTCAAAAAGCAATGGAATGAAATTCTTAGATGGATGAAAGAGAAGTAAGATGAAGGTACAGAACTGAATAGAGGATCGAAAGGATAACACTTATATTAAGGCGAGAATATAGACTGAGTAGGAAAATTAAGATAAATTACAACAACAAAAAGAGATTTTACACTAAGGACGTTTAGAATAAGAAGCAAAAAGAGATTGGAGGGGGGAACACATAATAAGGAAAGGAAGGCTAGAGGGGGGAGTGGGAAGGGATATAGAGAGAGAAAGGGGGAAGGATAAATTGATGGCAAAAATACATTGTTAATATATAATGTATTGTTAATACAAGGGGGGGCAGGATAGAGAGGGAAGGGAGGAGGGGTTGATTTAACAATATATTAAGGAAGGAAATAATAATTAATAGTGTACAGAAATGATTAATGACAATAGTAAAGTTATGTAAGAATAGTGTACAATATGTAATATTGTAAATAACACATGATATACAAATTTTAGCTTTTATGGAATATTAATAAAAATAAAATTTAAAAAAAATGAAATGCTACGGTTGTGTCCTATAGAATCCTTGGGTTTGGTGGGGCACTAGAGCCTCCTAAAGAGAGTTTTATATATCTCACAAAATCACTTGTCCAGGAACCTATAAACAGAGCTGTGGCACCTAAAGTGATACTAAACTACTAAAATTGTGCACTATTAAAGAGCCAGTATGTTGTAGCGGTCTTGAGCATTGGACAGCAACCCTGGAGAACAGGGTTCAATTCCCCACTTGGCCATGGAAACCCGTTAGGTGACTTTGGGCATGTTACACACTCTCAGACCTAGAAAACCCCATGATATGTTCACTTTAGGGTCACCTAAGTAAGAAATGGGTTGGCAGTATACAACAACAGCAATGAAGGAGACTACAAGAGCTTTCCAGATTTAAGGTGATAAAGTAGTACCCACTACAGACCTGGAATAGATTCAATAGGGGGAAAGTCTCTGAAAGTCCCAGATTTTATTCCTGTACAAAACTGATTTTGGAGATCCACGTGAACTTTTATTTATCTCTAAGTATAGCCATCCCTCCACAATTGTGAGTCTGACTTTCACGGATTTGATTATTTGTGAGTTTCTTCAATCCCTGTCTCCTCATCTCAGCCATTACTTTTCTGGGGTAACCTTCCCTCTTGGTAGCTTCAATCAGGCCATGTTGCTCTTTAAAAACCCAGCTCTAGTCCTCTTCTTTCTCCACTAGCCACTGCCTGGCCAGCTAAAGATGGCTCACTGCCTGATTTCTCAGCATTACAAACTCTCTCATGATGCCACCTCACACCCAAGGAAGGAGATGGATGAAAGAGAGAAAGTATAGGCCCACCATGGCAAATCGCTCTTCCCTCTGCTTTTCCTGAACTGGCCTGGATGCTGAGTGCCTGTTCTCCTCATCATACTTCAGCCCCCTTCCACCCCCCGCTAACATACATATGCACATTTTGATATTTATTATTTTTCCATTTTTGCAGGAGTTCTCCATCCTGAATTATAGCAAATGTGGAGGGCCAACTGTATTCCCAGGGAATTCCTGGGAAGAGTTATCCTGGTGGATAATCTGGAATTAGCAGATACACGGAAAGTCCTAAACAGATCAGCAACAGAATATTCTTTTTATTCTGAAAGGCATAAATCATTTTCTAGAATTGACATGTTTTTGACTTCTAGATCATGAGCACATGAATTAAAAGACATGGAGATTTTTCCAAAGGTATTTTCTGATTATAGACCAGTGTTATTATCTTTTAAGAGAAAGAGGGCTCAATTGGATGTTGAATAAAGAGTCACAGTTCCACCTGTAGCTTGCCGAGGAAGAGCAGTGATTCATTAGCGCTAGAAACTGTCTGGAACACACGTAGTCAATCAGTACAGATTAAAAGCACTTAACTTCCTTGCCTGTTCTTAAAATTTCATTTTATTAAAATTTTGCCTTCTAAGTTATATTTCAATTGCTGTATGACAGGAGTGAGCAACTAGCGGCACATCAGCTATTGCTGCACTGTCTCTTATCAGACCTAAGCCAATTGTAAGCAATGGTGCTCCCATCCTTTGTAAAATCAGCTGTTCTGAAGTCAAAGGTGAGCTAAAAGTCAGCCCATCATCAATGATGAACGTACATTCTGGATACTTGATTAAAAATAAATTCAACTTACCTTCCACCTCTTGTAAAAAGACAGGTTCATTACCAACACCTGCCTGAGGCCTCAGCATGCATCCATTTACTGTATCCCTTTCTGAGAATGTCTGCGTGGGCTCCTCTTCAGTTTGGACCCTTAGACAGGAAGGAAACAGAAGACGTTTCCACTTGGATTTCTTCTTCTCCTTCTTCTTCTGGCTCCTCTTCCTGAAAGGCTGCTCTTGATCCTTAGAAGACAAGCCTTGCATTTTTTCTTTACTAGCTGGTCTTACCACTTTCTTGTCCTGTCTGCCTTGAGATGATACCTCTGGTCCTTTTGCTTCACTTTCTAAAAGTTGCTTGTATTTGCTAGCAGACAGCCGGCGTTGGGCATAGGCCATAATTACTCTGTACTCCGTGCTCATTCTATCTATGTCCTCCAAAGGGATTTCTTCCATACTGGAAGAATGGGCCAAATTCATGTTGTACCTGCAAAAATAATGCTTCTTTTTAATCTTTACTTGAAATTGTTTTTATTAGTAATGCTTAGAATTTGCCTAGAGCCCTTTAACACTTAGTGGGAAATCAAGAGCCATGCTTCATATACCTTTTTTTATTGGTGTGAGAATATGTTGAGCTTGAGGCTCAGATTCAAAGCCTGAGATCTGAGGGGTGTACCTGACAGATCTCAGGCCAATGCCTGGAAAGGACAGGCAACAACACTTCATGACTCAGGCTGGAGGTTGTGCAGGTCTTGATGGCTCAGGCTATGAACATGGGATCAGAGCTATAAGTAGCATAGGTAGAAAGTATCTATCTCATTTTTATTCTATCTTCTCATACTTTTAGTTCTGCCCTGGAGATTCTTAGAAGGCAGAGAAGCAAGTCCAGAAGTCCTTTTGGTAGTTCATTAACTGCTTGTACCACATGATAACTGTTACCTTCCCTTCTATTCTACTTCCAGTACCTTAGTTGTCAAGCCTATTGTACTGCAGGTAGGTTAACAGAGCTGGATTTACAAAGGGAGTAAGTCTCACTAAATTCAGTGGGAATTACTTTTGAATAAACAAATGTTAAGTCGAAGTTGCAAACACAAAACAGATTCCTGGACACCTTCTCTATTGTACACTGGAGTTCCCATTTAATCTAAGAATATACATTAAAAAAGGGTAAACCCAGTCCTTTAGAATCCTTTAAAGATTATGACTCCATCTGTTCCAATCGCCATCATTTGCTGGGGATAATCCTTGTGTTTTGTTAGCAATCCTTAACAAAATTTAATTCTTGTTTTCTAAGATCTCCCTTGGAGACTTGCACTCCATTTGAGGGTCTTGCATCTAGCAAAGCCTTCCTTCTCTAAAAACAGCTCAAAAAGTGAACTAACAGAGCAATAATTGGGACTGTCTCTGTCAAATCAGGACAGTTGGAGGAGATGCAATGGAAGGGATGCACCCTACTCTCAACTCCCCATGCGCCAGATTAGACATGTGGGCTGGAGGTTCCTTTTACTTCCCTGAACTATGTAAAAGATAATTTACAACATTTTGTTTGAGTCAAACCTGGCAAAAGTGGGTTGGGACGCAAATAAATAGTTAAAACCTCTGCCAATGAAGACGTGTAAAGACGTGTAAAATGTACGATATAAAACTGTAATAGGTAAAATCAATATAAAAATACTCAGAATTAAGGAATATAAAATTCAAATAATGAACCAGGAAGAAAAAAGTATCTGAAAGACCTGTACAAGCCTGCCAGAGTTTGAAGATCTTCAGGCAAATGCTTTATCCAGGGCCATTTCCGCACTAGACTGTTATAGTGCTATTATTCCACTTTCAACATTCTATGGAATCCTGGGGTTTGAGCCCCAGGATTCCACTGAATGTTGAAAGTGGAATAATGATAGCACTATAACAGTCTAGTGCAGAAATGGCCCTGTTCCACCACTATCACAGGGATGTGTGGTGAGGACAAGAAGAGAACCTTTCCAGTGGCTGCTTCCAGGTTTTGGAATTCTCTCCTACAGGAGGCTTGCTTGTCCCCCTTTCTCCTTTCCTTCCATTCAGAAGGCAAAGGCTTGCCTTTCGTTCAGACAAGGCTTTAACTTATAATTCATGTGGCAGATAGGGCTTTTAATGGGATTATACTAGCCTGGAAAAAAAGCTCAGAAAGCTCACAACAACCTATGGATTATACTGTGTTTCTATTGTGTTTTATATGGTTTTAAATTGGTGTTTTGAACCAAACTGTTGTTTAATTGCTTTTCAGTTTTTGTACAAATAATTTTTCGCTGTACTCTGTTTTCAGTTGTTTGTAAGTCACCTTTATCCTGTACAAGGAGAAAGGCAGGATATTAAATACATAAAACTATTCATACAATAAACAAATCACAAAATGCCCTCCTGAGTAAGCCACCTTCAACATGCTTTTAAAGGCTGAAAGAGAAGGTCATTCCAGAGTTCTCCTACAGAGTTTCTGATCACCTCACTACCACTGCAGAAAAGAGCAGGAGGATCTGATCTAGTAGGAGACCATAGAAACTATAATGATGATCATGAAAGTCTTGGGAAACAGATATGGTCAAAGTAGTTTGTTTAAGCAAATTTACTGTTTAAACAACAACTCCCAAAATCCCATAGTCCTGTGCCACTCAGAGTAGAGGTCCCTGGACCAGTGGTAGTCTATGAACCACCAGCTGCTGATCCACAGAGAGTTTCCAGGAAAGAAAGAAGCAGGCACAAATATGGTACTGGTCCCTGGCACATTTGTTATTGGTCTATAGGTCTATATAGACATACTAGTGCACATACCCAGTGTTGCTCAGGATTTTATTTTCTCGTAGGTAATACTTGTTAGAAAGATTTGAGATCTTATGTCTCTAATTCCCCAAACTGTTTGTCCAGGACCTGTAATTTTTCCCATATTCCCCAATCTAATCTGTATTCAGAGTTATTAGCATACAGATGTTGGGTTCCCGGGGGAATACACTGCTCTCCTCCTTGCTGCTAGACCTCATCTCCATAGCAACTGGCCTATTCAAGACAGGCCCAAGAGCTCTCTGGCTGAGAATTCTAAGGGCCCCTCTTTAAACTGCAAACCCCAGGATTTCAAAAAATCTTCTTAGGCAGCCAATCATATGAGGTCTTCACCTGACACAGACAAAAAAACTTTGACTTTTATATTATATATATATATAGAGAGAGAGAGAGAGAGAATGTTGGAGTACTCCAATATGAATGAAATCAGTGCCTGAGTTACTGGAATCAAATCCATAGTCTCTAGTTAGGGCAGTAATTGGCAACTCACCACAAACTGATGAAATATACTGCTAGTTACGAACATCTGCTGAAATGCTATGGTCAGTATTGAATCCTATTGCACACTTGATGACTTAGAGAGTATGACCTCCTCCAGTCAAACATCCACTTCTGATGAATGGTGCAGGGAGTTCCTGTGACCTATTTAAAAGCTGAAACATTGTTCCTGAAGGCTTCAGTAACACGCAATTCACCCATTTTGCTTTTTGCCAGAAAAAATGCATGTCGGGGGGGGGGTCAGACATTCCAAAACCAGTCTTGGGGATGCCATGATTCCCACCTTTGGCAAAAAGATAGGGTATGGATTGACACTGATTGATGTGGCTCCCATATTACACTTTGTCCACTCCTTGTCTAAAGGAAACAAACACGTATGGTAGGGTTTTGGTTGATCTAAACCTGACAAATTGCATCTTGCTACAGTCCTGCTAAAGCCATCCATTGGTTTTTATGGGTACCCAACCCAATGATATACCTTGAGTTGAGGGACTAATAAGCAATAACCTAGTCATGTAGGTAACTGTTATACCCCTAATACAGGTTCAAGAGCTGAGCCTTGTAACACAGCAGTGTAGTTCGTTGTTAATACTACATGCCAGAGGTGGACTGAGGCTGGTTTGGCTTCCCATCAAAATCCTGCATAACTTTCAAGTTGCTGCAAGGTTAGATCAATTTAATTTGTTCCTCCAAGCCCCTACCCCCAGATTAAACCAACACTCAGCACCCTGAATGCTCATGTTCTATTGACTTCGTGGGAAACAGCTGCATGTTAAATTTTCAAAAATTACAATAAATAAAAGCAAATAGGAATCTTTGGCAGTAGCTGCTATCTCTTGGGTTGTTTTAGTCTCCTGAGCTACAGGCTCAGATAACACATGCATAAAAGAGATGTGTGTGTGTGTGTGAGAGAGAGAGAGGTATGTGTGTCTGCGCATGCATGCATATGTGTACATGTGCCTTCAAGTCACCTGTTGATTTAAGGTGACCTTCTGAATTTCAAAGGATTTTCTTAGACAAGGACTACTAAGGCATGATTTTACCAGTTACTTGCTCTGAAATATAGCTTACAGTACATGGTATTCATCTGTGGCCTCCCATCCAAGTACTAACCAGGGCTGGGATACATGGCAACATTTTACCGTGGGACCTCAATCTCTAAATAATATTTTTATTTAAATTTTTAAGTTTATTAAATTTTTAAATAAACTGTTGTCGTTGTGTGTGTTCAAGTCATTTCTGATTTATGGTGACCCTAAGGTAAACCTATCACAAGATTTTCTGGGGGCTGAGAGTATGTGGGTTTCCATGGCCAAGTGGAGGAGCTGAACCTTGGTCTCCAGAGTCGTAGTCTAATGCTCAAACTACTATACCATACTGGCTCTCTAAATAAACAGGCACCCACTATTTTTAAGAAGTCCTACAATCTTTCTTTGGCCATTTCCACACTACACTCTTATAGCGTGATTATTCCACTTTCAACATCCTATGGAATCCTGGGGCTTGCAGTTTTGGGAGGGGCCAGCTGGCCCCTCCTGAAACTGCAAACCCCAGGATTCCATAGGATGTTGAAAGTGGAATAATCACGCTATAAGAGTGTAGTGTGGAAATGGCCTTCCTTTGGTGTGGGAAGAGTAGATGCCCATGCCATGTGAGAATACCACTCCCTCTTCTTGTATATTAGTACTAATCTTCTTGGGGGGTTTTCCACCTACTGTATAGAAACTAAAATGAAACTGCCAGTGAACTATTTTTTTGGGAAATAGCCATTTATTTATTTTAAGATGTGTCAGTCTGCCAAGCCCACAGTTTCATGTGGGTACGTGTGCTGAGCATGATAGTACAAAGGGCATTTTTCAGTAGTCCACCAGTTTTCATGGGAGGTAGACCTTTGAACTAAGTTGTCCTGTGCCTTTTCCTTGTTTCTGGCATAAGATGCCTAACAGCCATTACTTCTACACCGGTCAGATAATTATTTTCCAGCAGGGAAAATTATACTCTGCCATTCCCAATGATGAGACTCAAAAAAATTGAATTATAAATATATATACATATTTTTATAAATATAAAAAGCAAGAAAAGAGCACATCATAAAAAGCACATCACAGTAAATTCCTAAGACCCTGAGTGAACAGGAAAGTTTTCATTTGGTGGCAGAACAGGGAGCAAGGAGGGAGCCATTCTATTACTTATTACAAATAAGTCTGTATCATTTGGTTCATTCTTGAATGAAGCTTCAATACATTTTTTAAAAAATACAACCCCATCCCTCAAAATCTGATGGCTCCCTCTGAGGTCTGACAGCTATTTTACAGGTCATTCTGAAATACAAGTTTAGATTTTAGAAACTCCCTCATTTTAAAGGGAAAGGTTTCACTGCAGAATCTCACAAATGCATAGGCAAAACCAGAGTGTTTTGAGACAAAATCCTTTTGATTATGCAGTCACTCAGCTTCATTCAAGGCACTTGACACAGGGAAAGGCAGAACAGCTGCACCATATGCCTTTTGATCCAAGCTACTCACCTTAAAGATCCCCAGTTAATATTCGCAACTTACACACCATTCATTTTTAAGGTAGCCAAAGAACAAAGTGCTACTGCAAGAGATTTCAGGCATATTTTGACACGTCATATATAAGCTATACAGTAGTAAAAACATATCCACAATGCATGCAAACACAACATACTTTGTTGCAGGCTATAGATCTGATTATATTGTATTTTCATGTATAGTTAATTTTCTCTTTGCATGTTCTAAGAAAGCAAATCTGACTTTCTCCAGCTTAATGAAAGCAATCAGTCCCTGGTCATGTACATTCAAGACAATTCCCTGTAAGACAAAATAATACTCAGTTTCAGGCTTAAGCACGCATAACATTCCAGTCCAGAGTATAAAAACTCTGGTTGATTACCTTTCAATAATGAAGTACACAGAGTGCCCAAAGATACCTCTTGTCGCTGATTAGCTTCACTGTTTTTTTAAGGAACTCACTGAATTTCAAAAGTTCTTTTAAATGGTAAAACTTCTATTTTGCTATTTCTTCTTCTTCACCCCACAAAATTCAGTGTAAAGTAAAAGAGGAAGACTGCTTCTGGGAAGCTTTTACTTCCTTATTGGAACTTTATGTTGCTCAGAGGTTAAAGGGTGGAGCCAACTGCCTGCACATAGTGATACTTTAACCTGACAGCCCTCTGCTTAAAAAAAACAAACAAAACACCCTACTGCCTGCTTTGAATTCAAAGCAATTCTTTCTTGGCTGATGTTTCTCAGATCGTCTCCACATCTTGAATGTAGCTGACCACGTGTCCATCTAACGAATACCCCACTGCCAACCATGCCCAGTCAGAAGCTTTGGGGTAGTACACAAATATGATTGAAGCCACCCTATATTCCTCTTTTCAGCCTTTCACTGTTGCTACCAAGAGCTCAGGGGCCTCGCATATCATGAGAAATACAGCTATTGAGAGTCACATTCTCCACTACCTTCTCTTAACTAGTTTGTCTTTAATTTTCCTTTAAAGCCATAGCCACTGCTGCACCATAAGAAAGCAAATGCTTGATGTTAATTACATGTTGCTTTTTCTGAAGCGAATCTACTGCTTTTGTCAATTTCATGAGGCAAATCCCAAGTTCTGGTTCCAACACAGAGTAGAAACTAAAAGAAAAAGGGCCAAAGGCCATGCCTCGCTCAGTCTTGCTCCTCCGCCCAGTACCTTCAACTTACCACATGCGCCACCCTGTGCACACATCACTGGCTGCTTCCAGTGGGATGGGAAAACACTCTATTAATTAAAGCAGGAACAGCTTGAAAGATTTACTTTTTGAAATAACAGTTCTGAGCTCTGACAATAGGTTATATTGGACTACCCATTAAAAAGCAGGCAAACTTGACAGAGGGCTACTATTTGCAGAGGAACTCCATTTCTTTTATAACATCTAAGTGCACCAGGAAAGGACAGTGCAAAACAAGCCCTGGGGGAGTAGGTTCTGCCCCAGAGGTCCTCGTTTAGGATGGAGACAAAAGAGGAGGCAAGTGGCACTTCCCAAGCTTAGAGCTTTATAATTTCTTCTCTGCAATAGGAGCAGGGAAGCTTTTGTGGCTCAAAGACCAGACTGCAGCTTGAGAAATGTCTCAGAGTGGACTTCCAGCCTAGAAAGATGGCAAGTCACTTTCTCTCTTAGAGAGCTCTGCTAAGGTGCAAAGTGCTGGAAGTGCTAGGAGCTTATTTGGGACATTAGAAACCAGATGGAATTTCTCTTGGGTAGGGGAGACTTGGAGGATCCCATATGGTCCAGATCCCTGACCTAAACACCAGAAGACCCAGAAGGGGTCTCTGGAAGTGCAGGCACACTGGCTGGGATCAGGACAACACTGAACCCTGGCAAATTGCAGCTGCTGCAAAGCAATCCTATCCAGCTTTCTTACCCTGTGAAGATTACAGATTTTACAATTAAAGAAGTCCCCTAGCAGATTGTTTTCACTTTCCCACTACAATTGGTGTCATTTGTTACCTCCAGATCCCTGAAAATAAACCCCTTGCCTTTCATGAGCTGGCCAATCACCTTTGGTAAGACATATGGGCAATTTTGAAGAGATATTGTTCCCTTAATTAAATGATATTTGCCAATTAAACCATGCCAATCATGGTGTGTGTGTGCAAGGTACCATAACACACCAGCTATGCCCTTTCCTTTCTCAGTATAGGGTCACATGGCTTGTTTACATCTTGGTTGGACTACGCTACACAGGACTGCCTTTGGAAACTATTCGGAAACTTTAGTGGGTTCAAAATGTGGCAGCCAGAATGTTAACCAGGACTAGTTGCAGAGAGCATATAACTCCCTTGTTAAAACAGCTTCACTGGCTACTGGTTCATTTGTGGGCATTTCTTCAGAGAAAGCCTGTGACCCCATCTCTCCTCGCTGCCACTCAGCCTGGAGGGAACCCATAGAAAAGTTGGCAGAAGATGAACAGTAAGGGAGGAGCCTGGTTTGGGATGGAACCTGGAGTGATAGGGAAGGGGCCGTGCTTTGTGGGAGGTAGGGTGGAAAAGGAAAAGAGCAATTAAGAGAAAGGGTGCGTGATGTTGGAGAGGATGGTGAACTTTCTTCCTCCCCTCACAAAACAAAATTTGTTGTGAGGAGGGCAGGTTCTATTTGTTAGTTTATTTGGCTTTGTGGAATAAAGGATAAGAGAAAGGGAGTCTTTGGATGCGGAAGAGTGGGAGTGGAGGTCTGTGTCCATTTTCTGCCATAACTGTCTTGAAACGTGTGCAGGATCCAGAGTTCTACCATGGGGCTGGGTAGTGGAGAGAAAGATTATGCCCCTTTCCTCACTGTTTTCACCTTCTGTCCTGCAAATTGGGGTGGTGGGGTGGTAATGTTGCAACTGTACATAGGGTTGCCAGATTACAAACTTTCTCAGACATTTGGAGAAAGAAGGGGACCCACACACAGCTTGAATTAATTCAGGGTGGCAAAGTTTTTCAGCCTTTGCAAGAACATTTAAAAAAATATATTTTTATCAATATGTTGAAACACTGAGCTGGATAAAAAAAATCCATTTGAAAATGCACCACAGCCAAGATCATTATGCATGACTTATCAAGAACATCTTATTGATCTATAGACTGATGCTTCTTTAAAAATAAAATTTACAGAGAACTCCTTGCCAGAATTAGTATTTGACAAGAATACCTGAGATTGAGGCCCTTTCTGCAGTGTCGTAGCTGTGTAGCAGCATCTGCACGATGTCATTGCTATTAAATTGATATGAAGTTGCTGGCACGCCCTTTTGTGTTGCTAAAGCACCATATTTGAACACCGAAAAAATGCATTTTTACATTCCCAAAATACTTCTACTTCCTTTTTACAATTTCGTGCAGAATCGTTGATGCGCTTTAATGCAGGCATGGGCGGGTTGAAGGTGTGCTGGCTTGTCCCTTTGTCACTTCCCATCCCAATTTGTCCCTGCCCACCAAAGCAGAGGTTGTCGCCATTTTCCCTCCATGTGAGAAATGATGGGGGAGAAGAAAAGCAGGGAGAAAATGGCAGGTAAGTTTTTTCTACTAAATCAGTCCTTGCAGAACTTAGGACTCCTCTTCCCACTGGGCTAATTTTTAGGGGAAGAGGTGGGCTGGGGGACAGTCACTTCAGGCATTCCAGCTGTTCACACAGATGTTGAGAGTTTCAGCCCTTCCCCAAGTAAACATTTCCAAGCCTCATGAGATTTGCGGTCACTCAGAAACCCCCCAAACACTCCGCTAACCTGCCCTCACCCACCCATACCCCCTGGAAACCACCAAACATGCCCCGCTGCAAAAAGGACCACCCTGCAATGTGCTGTGCCAGCCTCATGAGACCTGCAGTCGCTCAAATCCCTCCCCAAAAACATCCACCACCTTCCCTTGGCCAATAAAACCCCCTTCCCACCCTGCCAAACATGCCCTGCTGCAAAAAGGACCGCCCCACTATGCGCTCTGCAAGCCTCAGGGGGCATACAGTCACTCCAACCCCCCTCAAAACCTCCACTAACCCCCCCTCACCCACCCCTCTCTCCCTTACAGACTGGCCAAGATTCCCTTCTGCACAAAGGCCCTCCCTGCTATGCACTCTACAAGCCTCATGGGATCTGCAGTTGCTCCAAAATGCAACTTCTTTGTGCCTTCTCCATCTTGTTAGGTACTTGGCTGCACCTCCTTCCACCTGACCAGGGACTTCATGGATTCTACAGTGTACTGTTACCCTGTGTTTTGGGGGGTCCCGGGAGGGGTGCCCAGATTGCCAATTAAAATACCAATTGGGGAAAATTAGCTGAACCACTCTTTTGGCTAGCAAGAGGCAGGATAACTTTGCAAGGATCTTAAAACCAAATGTCTACGGCTTCAGGTCAGGGAATAGGCACACAAGTTTCAAAGTAACCAAAAATAACAGTTTTATTGAAAAACAACAGAAAATAAATAACACACACGTACTAGCTAACTAGGAAAAGGGAAGCGGAGTGCGTAAGGGCAGGTAGTACGACACCTGGTCTCGTTGTCCTGGAGAAATGGAGGGATGGGGTTCAGAAGAAGAAAGCTCAGTGTGTCTGGCTGAGGGGAGTTTCCTTAGACGGCCAGCAGCAGGGCAGGATAGCAGTCCAAGGTAGTCTGAAGACCGTTTGAAAGTGAGAGGTCTTTATAGAGGAGTTTGTGCCTCTCGGCTATGGCAAGCCAGGTGAAAACAAAAGGAGTTTTGGCGCTGGACAAAAGGTTTAGAAAGGTCAAATTTACCATGATGAGCTTAATGCTTGATGACAATAGTATAGCCACTGTGCAAATGACTTGTTTACTGGGCTGGCTTTGCTGAGAGCCGTGCAGCTATTGTGAAATGTTCACGTGGAAGTTCCCTGAAGCTGGGAGCAAAACTTAGGTTGCTGGTCTCAAAAGAGTCTGGAATGTGAAATCAATTAGCGGCCGCACTCATGTCCGTGCTTGTCCGGAGAACTCACAAACACGTGGAGTGAGATGACTGAGAGCAGGTCCAGCTAAGGCCGAATTAGATGATATCAAAGTGATATCTAGGGGTCCTCACCCAGGGTGCCAGGCCAGAGGTAACAGTATTCTGAAGGCATCCCCCCACCAACAACAGAAAGCATCAGGTATACTGCAGTTGGGCAGGCAAGCCACCCAACACACAGGCATGATGGGAGCCACAGGCCTTCCTACCTCAGGAAACATTCTACAAGCCTAATGAGACCTGCAGTTGCTCCAGCAGTCACTGGGCATAACTGAAAACTATTCAGTTTGACTTCAGAGTGTATATACTCAGGATGTTAATGGTCCAAAGTTAAAAATTTAAAGCCATGATGAGAGTTGGCCAATATGCGTAATGCTTAGGGTTATTCATGTTCTCCTTTTATATACTTTGCAAGTAAATGTTGCTGTTTGTTGTTTCCCAATAAAAGCTGATCTTTACCCTCTCCCTGTGGCTTCTTCTCCCTTTCAGTAGAGGAGGTGGGCCAGCTGATGGGGGCATTTATTGCGTAGCAGCAAAGGTGCAGCACAAACACAGTTACTGTGAAAAAACAACATCTTTATTAACCATTAATGACATGCTGGTGACAGTAACCATGCCAAGGGCAGACATCCTCCCACTGCCCAGCCACCCACAAACCACTCTCTCCCCGTGCTTGGCCCCCCTGTGTGGCTCTGAGATGCCCCCAGAGTGGGCAGGGCAGCCAGCTTAGGCACTGTGGGGGAACTGGAGATCCCACTCTGATGCCCAGGAAGTGTTTTACAAGGCTAAAGGCAAGCACTGTAGAGCCCATGGTGCTGGCAACAGTAGCCATGCCAGGGGCAGACATCCTCCACTCCCCGAGCACCCACAGACTGCAAAATGCCACCTTTCTGTCACATTTCAAATGGGTCTGGAAGTTCCATGACATCATTTCTACATAGAGACATTCCCATGCAGAAACTTTGTCTGGTAAAGTTTGAAAAAAAATTGAAGCATCCAATCAAAGGTGTGGGGAGAGGTAAAGGTGGAGCAGGGGAGTGGTCATGGACACTGTAATGCGGAAGGAGAAAGTGGTCTTCTCCGCCTCAAGCGGAAGAGGGTGCAGAATACAGCATCGCAGAAATACAGTCATAAACTATGCTCTTGCAATGCCACAAGACGTTTCTGCCATCTCGTGTGGAAAGGGCCTCAGTGAAAATACTATGAAGGTGTTCATACAGTGTGCAACTACCTACCTTTGTGAAACTGGATTCTCAGCTCTGGCAGCTATGAAGTGGAAATATTGTGCAAGACTTGATGTCATAAAACAATTGAGAGTTGCTCTTTCTGATATTACTTTTCGTTTTAGTAAACTTTGTACTCAGAAATAAGTACATCCATCAGATTAAATATAAACATTATGTGAGAAAAGTCACACCAGCAAACATTTAAAAAGTAATTGTGTTGAGTTAGATATTGGATTTATTTAAACATTTTCAATAAAAGTGTTTTAATTTGAACAATGTTATTTCATTATAAAATGTTAAAATATCAATATACATAAATGTGTGAATTGAAATATGTACATTAAACAAACAAAATATTTTTGTTCATTTACTACATTGAGTGGGGGGGGTGTCCACATATAAATGTAAAGAGGGTCACAGGGATAAAAGTTTGAGAAACACTGCCTCAGACCATATGGTCAGGGAGAGCAGAGGACCAAAAGCAGATAAACCCCGCCCCAAGCCTTCCAAACAAACAAACAAACAAGCCACACAGTCTTTTTTCTTACTACCCTACTGCTCTATGAAAATGGGGTGGTTGTGTAGAAAAAAAAAATAATAATAATAATAATAATAATAATAATAATAATAATAATAATAATAATATATATATAATAATAATAATAATTATAATTATAATTATAATTATTATTATTTTTAATATCCCGCCTCTCCCGACGGATCGAGGCGGTACTACAACAGTATATCAGATACATCAGAAGCAATTAAAACATAACCCATCCTCCCCACCCACCAACCCATCTAAAACCAACCCCCTAAAACACATTAACTACAATCAACTAACTATTAAGGCACAGGAGGACAGTTGGTGGGAGGCGGCGGAGCACTAGTCTGGGAAGGCCTGTCGGAAGAGAACAGTCTTGACCGCTTTTTTAAAGTGATCAAGACTGGTAATAAGCCGGGTCTCTTCCGGCAGACCATTGCATATCTTGGGAGCGATAGAAGAGAAGAGAAAATAATGTGCAAGACTTTTTACTCAGGGAGTAAATGAAATGCTGAAAAATGGAAGTTAGGAAAGATAACAGGTGGAAAAAATGTGTTTGTGATAAAGAAATGCATGCATTTCAACGGCCTTTTAGAATGCAGGAAGAAGTTTCACTGAACTCTTAGGAATTATTTCTTAGAAGACATGAGTATGATTGCATTGTTTGTGTAAATGAAACATTGCTGCGCAGGTGAAAAAAGTTTCCCAAGTAGACAGCAAAAGCTTGCCACTGCTCAGCTTTCTAAAGTTACAATTTTTTTTTCCTGTGACATTATGTAACCTTGGCACACACAGAGGAGTAATAAATCAAAAGGAAAGGGGAAGAGACAATAAAACCAGCAAAACTTAGCCTTAAAATACAAGTTTTATGCAAATCTTAAGAATAAACAAAAATAAGAACTGAAGGGAGGTGAAAAAAATTCAAATCAGGCATTCTTCTGTCCAATATGTTTCCTATTTTAGTGAAATTAGAAATGAGGGGAAATCTGTGTATCTGTGAGAAAGAGAGATAGAAAGTGCACTTGGTGCATAGTTTGAGAGAGATATACTCCAAAGGGGATGTCCTCAGAGAAATCCCCTCTTAATTGCCAGAGCTTTCTCCTTCTCTGCTTTTTACAAGTTGTACTTATTCCTTCTGCTTACTTCAAGAAGAAATATGGGGTCACATAGGGCATGATGTCCTGTTCCAAAATCAAGGGAGGCCGCAGCAGTTTGCCTCAACCTTCATGGAAAGGGCAAGATGACATTCCCTCCTCTCCTCTCCTCTCCTCTCCTCTCCCTCCTGCTGCATGGCTGTGGTGCTACAGTGCAGTCAGATAACATAACCTGTAGTCCACAGCTGGCCTTTAAGTAGCCTGTGAGCCAGATGCAAAATACCCCATTTTTTCTTTTACACTTCGATTTCTTTCCTGTTATTTAGGACTGGCTGAGTAGTTAAAAAAAGTGATTGATGCCTCTTTACAACAGGACAGGGTCCCACCATGCCTGAAGGAGGCTGTTGAAAGACCTCTCTTGAAAAACCCTTCCCTGGATCCTACTATACTGGATAACTACATGAGTCAGTTTCCAACATTGCATTTTTGATAAAGGCACTGGCTGGTTATCTAGATCCATTTCAGTCTGGTATGAGGCCTGGTTTTGGAACAGAGACAGCTTTGGGCTCTTTGGTGGATGACTTATGTCAGGAAATGGATAGAAGGATTGTTTCTTTGTGGGTTCTGCTGGACCTCTCAATGGCTTTCAATAACATTGACTATGGTATGCCTTGGTGAAATGGAGTTTGTTCTGCAGTGGTACTGTTCTGCAGTGCTCAATTCTTTCCTGGAGGGGCACTCTCAGAGGGTGGGACTTGGGAGAGTCCTGTTCAACTCTTTGTCTCTGAGCCTGCGAAGTGTCTCAGGGTTACGCTTTGTTCCCTATGGTATTTAACATGGGCCATTTCCGCACTATACTCTGATAGCGCGATTATTCCACTTTCAACATCCTATGGAATCCTGGGGTTTGCAGTTTCGGGAGGGGCTGGCCGGTAGTGCGGAAATGGCCATATACATGACATTACTGGGACAGGTTGTCTGGTGTGTTGGGGTCAGGTCTCACCATCATGCTGATGACACCTAGTTCTATTACCCCTTTCCACCTAATTCTGAGGAAGAGGTTTCTGTGCTAAACTGGTGCCTGGCAGCTGTAATGGACTGGATGACAGTGAATAAATTGTAGCTTAAATCTAGATAAGATGTAGGTACTCCTGGTTAGTTGAAAGGCAGATCTGGGAATAGGGATTCAGCCTGTGTTAGGTGGGGTTACACTCCCAGAGAAAATGCAGATTCACAGTTTGGAGGTAGTCCTGGATTCAGGCCTGAACCTAGAGGTCCAGGTTTTAGTGATGACCAGGAATGTATTTGCATAATTAAAGCTAGTGTGCCAACTGCACCTCTTCTTGATGGGAACAAAGGAGATGGCCTTCTTAGCTGCTATTAGTAACCGGAGATTGTTACCTCTCTCCCTAGAGAGGTTAGGATGACTTCATCTTTGTTCTCCCTCCATTGGCAACTGAAAATATTCTTGAGCCTCCAAAAAGTTCTAAGATAATCTACAAGATATATTTCATCTAGTGTGTCTATTATTATCACACTACTGCGTAGTATTTTAATAACTATAAGCTTAATCCTCCAAACTAATAATCAACTTCCCCACAACAATCTCCTTGATATATAGTCAATTTATCCCAATCATTTTTAAATTTAACCAAAGATCCTTCCTTAATTAAAATATTTAACTTATCCATTTCAGCCAAATCCAGCATCTTCAACAGCCAGTCTTCATGCAAAGGAATAGCCACACTTTTCCATTTCTGTGCATAGAGCGGTCTTGCCACTGTGATCATGTAGTGAAAGATGTAGTGATGCAGCAGCCAAGAAAGCCTATGCTATTCTTGGTTGCATCAATAGGAGTATAGTGTCTAGATTGAGAGAGGTAATGGTACCACTCTATTCTGCTTTGGTTAGGTATCATTTGGAATACTGTGCCCAGTTCTGGGCACCTCAATTCAAGAAGGATATCAACAAGCTGGAGTGTGTCCTGAGGAGGGCGACCAAAATGGTGGAGGGTCTGGAAACCATGCCCTATAAGGAACAGGGAACTGGGTATGTTTAGTCTGCAGAAGAGAAGGTTAAGAGGGGACATGATAGCCATGTTTAAGTATTTGAAGGGCTGTCATGTCGAGGAGGGAGCAGGCTTGTTTTCAGCTGCTCCAGAGACTAAGACAAAGAGCAATGGATTCAAGCTGCAGGAAAGGAGATTCCACCTGAACTTCAGGAAGAACTCCCTGACAGTCAGAGCTGTCCAGCAGTGGAATATGCTGCCTTGGAGTGTGGTAGAGTCTCCTTCTTTGGAGGTTTTTAAGCAGAGGCTGGATGGCCATCTGTTGGGAATGCTTTGATGGGTGTTCCTGCGTAGCAAGGGGTTGGACTGGATGGCTCCTGTGGTCTCTTCCAGCTCTATGCTTCTATGATTCCTCCCAGCTTCTTATCAGTCTGTTCATCAGTCAGACCCAATTTTAAGGTTCAGGCTTGAGTTGAATCTTTACCTTTAAGATGACTTTACCTTTAAGATGACTTCTATCAGTCTTGGCTTTCTTACAGGTCGATCACATGTGGTAAAAAGTTCCTTCTTTTTTTATCACATTTCCAACAAACATTTGAGGATACATTTTAGACAATCTTTCTGATGTTAAATACCATCTATACATCATTTTGTAAATTTTTTCTCTAAGATCATAACTCAGAGTATACCTCAGATCTCTTACCCACATTCTTTCCCATTGTTCAATCTGGATATGATGACCCACATTTTGTGCCCATTTAATCATACAAGCTTTCCCTTGTTCATCTTCTGTTTCAGTTTTCAACAATAATTTATATATGTTGGCAATTAAATGTTCCTTGTCAACATATAATTCCTCTTCAAATTCAGATTTAGACATTTCAAACAATATATATTCTTATCCATTTGAAACTGTTCAAGTCAACTGTCTGTATGTAAACCAACATGCATCATAACCTTCTTGGATGAGTTCCTCATTTGATTTCATTTTAAATTGTCCACTTTCCACTATTAAAAGGTCATTATAAGTTAAGCAATTATCTTTAAAATTTACTTTCTCTTAAACGAAGCTTCATGCAAAGAGACCCATAATGACATTTTAGAACATAATTTCAATTTATATTTATTCCATACTCTTAATAAAGCACGTCTAACATAAGGATCATTAAAAACCAACATTAGCTTTAAGATTATCATACTATAGTCATACATGCCAACCAAACATCAAATCAAATCTTTCTAATTGTAAAAGCTTCTCTCTTTTTAAAGTAACCCAATCTTTTAACCTTTTAACCAAACTAAACATGACAAGAAAAAAAAAATCCAGTTTTAAATTTGGAAGAGCAGGTCCTCTATCTTTTGCATCCTGCAAAATCTTGAGTCTCACTCTCAGCATTTTTCCTCGCCAAATAAAGTTAGCTATGCCTCTGCGTTGTTGCTTGAATGGCACCTAATTGTTCAGAACTGGAATTGTCTGAATAGGAGCAAGCCACATTGAGTACAATCCCCTCTTAGTAGGACTTATTAAGAGCACTGCCACATGACTCCATACTCAATTCAGAAGTCAGGATGGATTTTTAATGATGTGTAGTGCTTTTACGTTTGCTATAGTCTTTTATTTAATTTTAATGTTTTTAATGTTTAATGTTTTAACTGTATAAATTGTTTAATTGCTTTTTATGTATCTTTTATATTTATTCTTTTATTACTATTACAATTTTACAATTTTTATTGTTTTTAAATATTTTGCTAGGTTTCTTGATTCCCATTATTGTGAGAAATGCAGGATATAAATGGGAAGAGGAAGAAGGGGAAGAATAGGCAGCAGCAGCAGCAACAGAATAAGACTTTACAAAAAAGGAGCTTCACTACCAAGACTTTGTTAATTTGAGTATGCCTTTATTTTCAATAGGGGGAAAGGTCATATAGCATCTACTGCATCCACCCAGCCAAATGCCATATGTGCCCCATCTCAGTGTCAGTGATCCTCTTTTTTAACCCCTGCCTGACTATGGTGGTGGAAGTGTGCACTTTGCTGGGCTGTGGGATTTCAAGCACCTGTTCAGTCACACTTATAGATGGCATTGTATATTCACCTTTGTGGACCACATTTCAAAGCTGAAATTTTGTACACCCTTACTTAGGAGCAAGTGAAGATTTCCGTTCAAGTAAACATGCATAGGATTAAATTATGCCATTGGTTCTGTCATTGAGGGGATAGCCATTACAGTTGTACAGAACAGAGGGAGATAAGAAAAGAGGAGATAGTTACACTAAAATCAATGGGACAGACATAGGATGCTAGTTGTCCCTAAAATGTCCCCAAACTCAAAAAACCTGGATGGTCATGGCAAGACAACCCCTAGGTTGAATCATAGAATCATAGAATCATAGAGTTGGAAGAGACCCCAGGGACCATCGAGTCCAACCCCCTGCTATGCAGGAACACCCATCAAAGCATTCCCAACAGATGCCCATCCAGCCTCTGCTTAAAAACTTCCAAAGAAGGAGACTCCACCACACTCCGAGGCAGCATATTCCACTGCTGGACAGCTCTGACTGTCAGGAAATTCTTCCTGAAGTTCAAGTAGAATCTTCTTTCCTGCAGCTTGAATCTGTTGCTCCTTGTCCTAGTCTCTGGAGCAGCAGAGAACAAGCCTGCTCTCTCCTCAACATGACATCTCTTCAAATATTTAAACATGGCTATCATGTCCCCTCTTAATCTTCTCTTCTGCATACTAAACATACCCAGCTCCCTAAGGCCTTCTTCATAGGGCATGGCTTCCAGACCCTTCACCATTTTGGTCACTCTCCTCTGGGCATGTTCCAGAGGAGGGCGTTTATGAAAATGCTGTTGACGAATGCCCAGTTATTAAACAGGAAGAGAGTTGCCATTCAGGAGTTGATCCTGGATGAGCATGCCACCCTGGCATGTATCACAGAAACCTGAGGCTCAGGGAGAGGATAATCTCTCTCTCAGCTTTGTCCACCAGGGTTCTCTGTTTAGCAGCAGGCAAGACCTGGTGGACAGGGAGTTGTAGTTGTAGTAGTCTCTTAAAATTCTATCCCCCTGACCAGGAGCCCTATTCCACAGTTTTCTGGGTTCAAGTGTGCTTATCTGAAGCTGGATGGCTGGAACAGATTAGGGATTCTGTTAGGGTAGGGCCCACCACACTGCTTGAGAGTCTCCCTTCCTGAGCTAGTTGGGTGATTTCAGGGCCTGGAATCCTACAGCTTGTAATGCTGGGGGATTTCAACATCCATGGTGAGACTGCCTTGTTGGGAAGAGCTCAGGACTTCACATCTGCCATGGTAACTATGGGTCTCTCCCAAGAGGTATCTGGACCTACTCATGCTGCTGGGCACACTCGGGACCTTGCTTTCTGGAGTGAGTGGGATGAATGTGATCTGGGAGTGGAGAAACTATCTATATAGTTCCATTGTTATGGGCAGAGCACATCTGGTGGGGCTCAGACTTGCCAGCACTCAGAACGTCTGCAGGATAGCGAACCCATTAGGATTGTCTGTCCTAGGAGGTGTATGGATCTGGGTGGATTCCTGAGGCCTCTTGGGGAGTTTCCTGCTTCCTTGACAGGCGATTCTCTCCTAGCCGACCTCTGGAATAGAGAAATGGCCAGGGTGTTAGATGCAATTGTTCTCAAGTTCTGCCCCCCAGCCTCTGGGGTCATAGTGCAATGCTGAAACCACTACACCACACTGGCTCTGTTACTATTATTACTGCTATTATTAATTTTATACATATGACATTTTTTCCCTCAAATTTGGACTCAAAGTGATTATCAGATTAAAATTACTACAATATTGTTAAAATATACAAAAAGCCAACATTAAAATAAAATTAAACAATTAAAAATATTTATTCAATTTGAAACATACATTTCAAAGGATAAAAAAAACCACTAACAAGAGTACTGTTTAAAATAATACAGCATCTTCTTAAAAGTCTTTTCCTTAAAACCCTTTGTTTCTAAAAACCTTATGTAAAGAAAGGAAGGGTTACATACACAATGCTAAATAATGTATAGAATTCAGTGCTGCTGAATATCTTAAGAACAACTAACAGGAAAACTCATGGAGGATAGATGGAGCTATTAACTATGATGGATGAATGGATCATCTATATTTGATACAGGAATGACACTAGTACTAATTGCTCACGGACAAAGTAAGGAAAAACTGTTGCTTCCACATCCTCTGGAGGGCTTCCTGACCACTGCTGGGAAACATCTGCTCAGTTAGGGTTGCTCTTATGTTCCTATTCGAGTTTCCCACACCTTCTGACCCTAAGAATATTATTGAACTTATAGGTTTCCAGATGTGCTTGACAGAAATTTAATGCTGATTGTCATGGATAGAACCTTAACATAGAACCTCAAAGGCTCCTCCTTAAACTGCAAACTTTAGGGTTCCTTAGGATATTGAAAGAGGAATAATAGCACTGTAACAGTCTAATGCAGAAATGGCCTATGGTGGATTGAATATGGCAATCATACTTTTTTGTGTGTTAAATATGGTTTGGGAAGGCCTAGAGTTATTCACAGCATTTCCACTTTCATGGGGGTCCTACGCTCTGAACCTTAGCGAATGTGGAGGGATGACCGTATTCTTATATTTAAATCTACTATAAAAATGTGGAGGAACCATTAATTGTGATACTCTGCTTTCTCTCTAAAGGAGTACAGTCTATGTCACATTAACATTTTGCATGTACATATCAACATGACTATCTTAAAATGGCTCTCTGTTTTATTCATTTTTATTTTTTTGTCTTATTTCTCAAACAAGAAGCTCTCAAAATGGTTACCAAACCGATGTGTTTCTTTTCAAAGCTCTGGGAGGCTCAAACTGCTTTAGTACCCTTTCATCACCAGATGGCAGTCTATTTGCATGATTCACTTCTCAGAATGAGTTCAAAAAACATTGTACCCTCAGAAAACACACCAGTTAGAATCATTTTTTTGATCCCCCTGACCATGACAAATCCTCTGAATTAATATCAGGAATGGTATCAAAATGCAGAGGCTTCCTCAGGAGACTTAGTTTACAGTTTTACAACTCAACTTTCCTGACTTTTCCCTAGTTAAATTCCATGATCAAGTAGTCTATGCCACCTTTCCTTTATGTTTTCATTTATGTCCTTCTGTATTTCCTTCATCCCCCCCAACTTCTTTTACCAACTACTCCAGCATTGTGACAGTGCTGGTGCAAAGCAATATAAGGCAGTAGCTGGAGTGCTGGGTTTAGAAATTCAAATGTAGGTCCAAGTTTCCTCCTTTGCCAGGAAGCAATCTGACTGCCTATGTCATTATCAGCTTCTTCTTCTATCTTGTTTTGATCACACCAAGTAAGAGGCAAATACCAGTGACTAATAAATACTACTGCCAGAGAGTTTGGAGTGTTTGATTTTGCTGTTTTTATTAGTTACTTTTCACACTTTAGTAAATTTTACAGCCCAGAAGTTAATATCATTTCTAAAACAAGAATGTTCCTCACCTTGGGACTGCTCTGCCATTTATTATTGTTATTTATTATTATTTACTCAAATATCTCTATCCTCCCATTTGCTGCTGTTGCTGCTGGTCGTATTATATTTCTTACTTACCTGTCCCTATGGAGCAAGGTGAGGAACAACAGAAAAAAACTATAGCAATAAATAGACACAAAACACAGTTAAAACATGAACACCAATTGAAAATACATAATCACTTGAACACTTGAAACTTTGCCTGTATTGTTCCCTTACCCTACCACCATTACAGAGCTATTATGACAGCCACCACTTCTTTGTCACCTAACACTAAGATCATTAACTCCATCTGGACCCCATTATCCATGTTGCAACATCCATTGTTTGCTTGGCCAGAGGGCCATTCACACTCTTGCCCTCCAGGCAGATGTTGGGTATAAAAACCCTCCAGTTTGAGCAAATTGATGCAGTATCTTGCTTGCTGAATGCCATTCTGTTGCCCTGATTTCCAACCGAGTACTGTCCTTACATGCAATTGTAACTGTGATTTAAGCATAAACTTTGATAGCGCTAGATATCCCTTTGTGATATTAAATAATTTGACCTTTCCATGGCACCTTGGGTCACATATTTGCAAGGGTCCTCAGGAAACACACACACACAAGGAGCAGCCGTTTTATGACAGGAATTCCAACTTCCCTTATCTCAGGCGGGCACTTCAAAGCCTTGGTTGTTGTTCCGGGATCTATTCCTTTCATCTCACAAGATGCCTGATTCGCGCCCATAAATAACAAGACCATAATAAGTGCCCATCAATTGGCACTTGGGCTGCATGATTGATCTACCACGGATGTTTTGATCCACTTCTAAGCCTTTTGGTGCATTTCAAAGCTAACTTTGTTCTTAAAGTTTATGACATGAATCTCAGGCACAATTTCTGTTATAAAAATCCCTAGTTCTGATAGTTGAGAGAACCGCCTTTTGAGTTTCACCCTGCTTTGCTGCCAGTCTGTATAGCGAGCTTCCCAAGGAATCTTACTAAGTCTCATTTTCTTCAGCTGTTCAGGACTACGTGATCAGGTGTTGTATTATTTATTCCTAAAATTAATTTCCATTTTCCTACTTCTTATTTAGTTAGTGGTGTGTTTGTTTGTCTTATATGTTGCTTTTCAATAAAAACATTAACTGGTTTATTCTGTAAATTGCATGGCTCATTGACCTGCCTCTGTAGACATAGGGCTAAAAGACCCCCGCTAACGTTGCCCTGCCTCTCTTAGCCAGCAAGTGTGCTCTAGTTAATTTCCCATCTGTGTTAATATTTGGATATTTGGGTGTCCCTCCCAGGACCCCCAAGATACAGGGTAACACAAGTCTAAGCCACATCACTGCTTTCTTCACTGCTCTCCAGATCGGTAATTATTGCCCATTTCCTAAAATTCTTCTATCAACAACTTTCCTCCCTTTATCCTTCGGTTAGCTCTCGTGTGAGTGTGTGAGCACTTGGATCTTTTCAGTGTGTGAGTGAACCTTTCAATAAGACACATTTTAGCTTATTCTGGAATTGTGACTGCTTGTTTCCTTGTGAGGACCCCATAAACACTGGTGGAAGATCTTATTAGGTTACCCTCCTCTCACAGGCCTCCTAATTGAGCTAATTGATTTCCCATTGTCACATGGAGGTACTGGCATCATGGATGGACCCCTGAGTCACCCACATTTTGAGGTACAGCTGACTGAAATAACTGTCCTGCAGAGAACCTGAGTGTATGGAGTGGATTATACCATGGATAATCTGGATCTAAACCATGTAGAGCCTTAAAGGTAGCAACCAACACTTTGCACCTGGCATGGAGTGGCGTGCCAGTGGAGTGATTTTAATATAGGTGTAATATGGTTACTCCTAGAGGTACCAGTAACCAAACTGGCTGCTGTGTTTTGCACTAATTGAAGTTTCCAAATTTGGTACAGAGGTAGCCCAGTGTACAGTGCATTGCAGAATCTGGTCTTGAGATTTCCTGCACATAACACTACCATCTTTAGGTCCAGCTCTAGGAAGGGGTGAAGGTGGTATATCAGCAGAAGCTGATATGGTAAGCACTCCTAGCCATTGTATCAACCTGGGCTGTCATCTGGAGCAACGGATCTGGAACCATCTCCATCTATGAACACAGTCTTTCTGGAAGCATCTCCATCTGTGAACACAGTCTTTCAGGGGAAGTATAACTCCATCCAAGACTGGTTGATACACCTGCAACTCCAGGTTAGGACCCTTAGCCCTAATCACCTTCATCTTGTCTGGATTCAGTTCAGTTGTTTTTCCTCATTCAGCCCATTCAGCCCAGTCCAAACACCCATTCAGAGGAGACATGGTATACTTAGCTGGCATTATTTTTAAAGGCATGGAGAAGTGTATTTATGTGTCATCAGAATGTTGATAGCACCTTGCCCCATGCCTCCAGTTCATCTCTCCCAGTGGTTTCACATGAGTGTTAAACAGCTTTGGGGATAAAATGGCACTTTGTGCTATGCCAAATAGCTCCTTTTTTGAGGAGCAGCTACCCCCAAGCATTACCACTTGGAATATCTGAGACACAACATTGGAACCACTGAAGCATAGTGCCCAAATTCCCAAACCTCTCAGGCATTCCAGAATGATAGTATGGTTGATGGTATCAAATGCTTCTGAGAAGTCCGAAGGCACCAGCAATGACACACTCTCCTGTCAATGCTCAGGTGAAGATCACCCACTTAGATAATAGCTCATATCCTGCTCTGAAGCTGGTTTGAAATGGGTCTAGAAAACTTGTATCATCCAAGACTGCCTGGAGTTGGAAAGCAACTGCCAATCACATTGCCCAAAAAAAGGAAGATTCAGTACTGGTTTATAGTTGTTAAACTCCAGACAGTCAAGGGAGGGATCTCTTTTTTTCGGAAGAGGTCATACCACCACTTCTTTTAAACAAGATGGAAAATTAACCTATCTGAGAGATGTATTAATAACATATTGAAGTTGAGATCTAACTATATCTCTTCTCTAGACAACCATCCCAGAAGGACAGGGATTGAAGGGACATGTTGTCCTCCTTACTCACATCCCAGCAGTTTGTTCTCATCTGCAATATTTACCAACTGAAATTGATCCAGATATTCCTACTCATATAGTTACTGGACATTGACAGCTTCAGCTATAATTATAGCACCTAAGTCAGCTCTTATCCAAGATATTTTATCTGTAAAATGGTTATGACAAGTATCAGAGAAGCCCCCAAAACTGGATTCAAGGGGCAGGGAGCTGCCTAAGTTGAATTGCTCACCATCCTGAATAGTTTAGTTGGATGTGAATTTGCAGACAGAATATGTACAGAGAAGGCTTTTGTCATTTGCTGGCTACTCTTCGTCTGAATTGTTTAATGAGGTATAATGGTGTAGCATTATAGTAGTGGCTAAAACTAATGGTCTACAATACTCACCCGGTCAGGTAGTGATACACATGTTTATGCATGCACAATTTCTATTGGTGGATTCTCAGGGATCTTCCCCTTTCCTAAACTCTCAGCAGTTTCCAGGGGCATTTGTCCCATACTTTGATCTTGCCCATCTCAAACTTGCCAAGGTTTCCTTGTCAGTTGTTTACATCTCAGGCATTGTTCTATCCTAGTCCTTCTGGTTTTCCTCCAAACACTGACTAGATGCCTCAAGGTATGCATCTCCCAAACTACCCTCTTTAATCCCCCTCCGCTGAAACGAGATACAATTATTCTTCCCTTTAATATACAACACCTTGTTACATGCAGTTTTAAACTAGGCTAGATTACCATTACAAAGTATCCTAAAACTAATACATAGCATATCACTTGGCAATAGCTGTCATGTGTAAGCAAACAGAGCTATATCTTTATGGCAGGGCTGAGTCCCTGACAGCTTTTTTCGCTGCATATATTGCCACTTTATAGAAACAGAGATGTTCTCAATATCATCTCTTGCCAAGTATAAGCCGTTTTCTTGCATCTTTGCTCCAGTCATTGTCCTTTCCATTTCAGCTTCCTGAGATCTTCTGTATACCAAGGAGCCAGATTAGTGATGGGTTGGAGAGAATGTTTGGGAGCAACTGTGCCCATAGCCATAGTCAAGTCTTGTTTCCATCTATTGACAAGGGCTTCAGCAGAAATGTCAGTGGTACCACCATAAAGCCCTCTAAGGCTTTCTGGAATCTTGAAAGATCCATTAGCCTTTGAGGGCAGACCATCTTAATAAGTCCACACTGCTGCAGGGGCAGACAGTAGCTGTGACACTAACTCTGACCAGAAAATGATCTGTCCATGATAACTCAGAGGTACTAATCATCTCCTCACATAGATCCATCTATTAAAAACTGAAAAACCATTAAGGGTGTGACCTGCCAAGTGTGTGGCCTCTGAGACCAATTGGGATAGGCCTATGTTTGTCATGGATGTCATTAACTTCTGAGCTATACCTCAGACTGGCCTCAAGAAGGATGTTGAACTCACTCAAGACCAAAAGTCTGGGTGATTCCAACACTCACTGTGAGATCAGTTCTATGAGCTCAGCCAGGAAGTCTGATCGGCAACAAGGTGGTTGGTACGCTAACAGAATCCCCAGTCTATACCTGATCTTCAGACTGAGGTATACATATTCAATGGATTCAGTTACCTTATAGGTAGACTGGTCAGCTTTAGATGATCTTTATAGAGCACAGCTACTTCTCCTCCTTCCACCCACTTTTCTCCATCTGCTCACTAACACAGTACGCCTCTGGGAGAGCCTGAGCCCACACCAGTCCACTATTGTCTCCCAGCCAAGTTTCTGTAAAGCATGTCATGTACAGTTCCTCACCAAAAGAAAGTCATAGATTGTATGTATTTTATTTTTAATTGATCTAGCATTACACAGGAGCAAGGTAAGGTTGTGGGTGGCTTGGTTCACTCTTCAGGTTCTCTAGATAACGGGGGACTGCAAGGGAAGACAGGTATTAGGCATCTCTCTCTTTCCTTTGTAACACTTCATCCTGCCATGACCATATCTCTGGCCCAGACCACTCATATTGCTGCCCCATTTCCTTTAAACATTATGCTAAAGCAAAACAATCTCCACAACAGCAACAATAAATATAGACTATGCAATCAACTATTGACATAGCTTAACAATCACCAAATATAATGTCCAATATGTACATACTGATGTTACTGCAGTTCCTAAGCCACACTTGGGGTGATATTAGATATCACTTTGATATCAATAATTTGGCCTTCTTTACCTATTCCTCTCCACATGCTGTGAGGTCCCCTGGACAAGCTCGCAGACAGGCACAGCCACTAATCGCTGTAATATTCCAAACAATACAGGCTGGCCCGAAATAGCCGCTGCTTCAGGAGACCTCAAAGACAAGTACTCTATCATGTATGCACACTACTTACAAAGAACTCCCTGCCCCGAGCAGGCAGCTTGATTAGAAGAATCCTCATCTGTCAAACACTCTGTATTTGCATACTGTCTACTCCTTTGTCAATTCGGACTTAACTCAATCATGCTAAATTCTGACCTTTTGGAGGCTTTGTCTCCAGCCCGAAACTCATTGTTTTCTGCAAGTACGGACTAGTCTGTGGCCACATTTTCCCCTATATAAACCCCTGACTTTGAGAGCTTCTTTGGATCACTCCCGACTTCCATCCAGCCTTGCTGCCGCTTTGCTTGGTGAGCCTTCCCCCTCAGTTCCACATACTGAGACTCCATACCTCCGAACTTCTGCTGCAGACTACCCAGGCTTCAGGACAGGTGTAGTATTACCCCAAACCAACAACTCCTCTTAAAAATCCCTCTATCTCAATCCAACCTTTATTTCTATAGTTATCTGTGTGAGTGTGCGGCATACACTGTTTGACTGTATTTTAATAAAGATCACAATTATTATTTCAATTCTGTTTGCTCCTTGACTTGGCCTGACCCCGTAGACATTGGATGAAAGATCTCGCTCCGTTGCCCTGCCTCTCGTATTGCTAACTTGTGCTCTTTGGTAATTTCCCCAACTTATATAATTGAGAGCGCATTTAGGTGTCCCTCCCAGGACCCCCAGAAAACAGGGTAACACTGGGTTGTTAAGAACTGAGTAGCTGGCCAGTCCAGCTTACCCCCATTAAGGTGAAACCATATAGCCAGCTAGATGGTACCAGGTTGTGCTCTTACCACTACTTAGGCCCTTTTTGCACTGAGGCTTCTAGCGCAAGCGGGGGAGGCTGGCAAGCGCAAGAAGGCTCCTCCGGGAGGCTGCCACTTCCCCCCTCCTTCCTTCCGCGGGCGAAGGAACCAGCGGGGAAGCGGCACCGAAGGAGGCTTGCTGCGCAAGCCGCCCTCCCCCCGTGCGAAGCGGGAGACCTCGCACCGGATTCCCCCCCGCGCGTGTGCGCGAAGCAGGCGGCGTCACGCTGGATTCCCCCCCGCGCGCGCGAAGCGGGCGTCGTCGCATCCCCCCGCGCGCGCTCGCGAAGCGGGCGTCGCGTCCGTCACGCTACCTCCCCACCCCGCTCCTTCCTTCCGCAGGGGCGGAGGGAAGGAAGCGCGACCCGGCCGGCTCCCGGAGGCTCCGCACGAAAGGTAAGTGCGGGTGGGCGCTGGGAGCGTTGCGCGAGCGCGGGGTGATTTTCGCTTGGACGCGAAAATCAAAAAACCCACGCTCGCGTTGCTTCAGCCCCGTGAGCTGGGCGGAAGTGGGAGTGCGTCGTGCGGAGCGACGTTCCCACTCCTGCGAGACTCACGGGGCTGTCGCGCGAGCAAAGGCCCGTGCGAAAAGGGCCTATGTCTTACAGCTGTCACCTCCGCTGCCAGCTGGATTTATCAGTATCGTAAAAACTGATATTCCTGTGTAAATACCCTGTGTAGTAAGTCAGGTTAAGCTCTCAACATGCTAAAAGGATTCTAAGATACAACAATACCGCACAACACACACAAAACAATGCAAACATTAACACAATTCTCCACTCACCTCAGTTAAGTCACTCACACCTTTTAGACCTTAATCTCGATTTCTTGTATGTTATCTTGTTCCTCTTGCTTCCAGCCTCCACACACTGAGTATGCAATATGTAATTATGACAGGAATCAATCCAGACAATGAACAGAATCCATCCAGACACTGAACAGGCCATGCACTTTGGCACTACTCTTCAGCCAAGGCCACTGATGATATGAAACTGATTGGCTCCATTTCCGTAAGGCACGTGGTGCTTGGTAGGAGCAAGGTGGCCAGTCCTTCAGGTAAAGCAGCTCTTCTTGTCAGCATGCTGCCTTGGGGCTTCTGATGGTGATGATGAAGAGGCTAGCTGGCCCCACCTCTGCAAGACACCAGGTGCTTGGTGTCACAAGATCTCAGGGCAATGAACAAGTTAAAACTACATAGGCAGGTTAAAACAATTTAAAATAATTTTTAAAAGGTTAGATTAAAATGTATTAAACAATAAACAAGTTAAAACAGGGTTAAAAGAATTTAAAATCGTGAGCAAAGAACTTTGAAGGAAATCCATTTGTCCTTTCATGACCTAAATATGTGAAAATGAGGGCAGATGTGCACCCTGATAAGTATTCATGTGTAGTATTGTGAAGGAAGTTGAGCTTTCCAAACAGATTTTCTTTTTCTGTATACCACTGCCATACTTACAAATACCTCATTTTTGTATGTATTAATGCTTTGAATATTTTACCATTCTTTTCCATTGCATAAAACCTTCCTTATGTTACTAGTGTTGCAACTTCCACATAGTTCAAAACAGGAGATTCTTGCATGGAACTTCCTAAAAGCTATATTATGCAAAAGTACTCTTCCCAGCAATCCATTTGAATGAGGGTATGAAAAAACCAGATGCTGAGCAGGCTTTTCCTCTGGATGACAAAAATGGAGGTACATATTTTCTCTGTGTTTCCTTTGCTTTTCCAGTAACTGATGAAATTTAAAACCTTGTGAAGACACATAAAATGGACTCTAAGAAAGGGTTCTATTATGCTTCCAGCACTCTTCTTAACTATGGCTATTTCCGCACTACATTGTTATAGTGCTCTTATTCCACTTTCAATGTGCTGTGGAATTCTGGGGTTTGTAGTTTACTGAGGCCAAAGATCTTTCTGACTGAGAATTTTAAATGCCCCTCCCTAAACTACAAGCCCCAGGATTCCATAGAATGTTGAAAGTGGAATAATAGCACTATAACAGTGTAGTGCGGAAATGGCCCATGTTTAAAATTAAAATGTTATAACCCGTTGATGACGACTTACATCATAAGACAATTGAACTCAAAGAATGGCACAGAATTCCTCTCCTCTTTCCTCCCCCACCCAATAGTCACTCATCAATTTTGAACATTTTTTTTTTCTCCCCAGAACCCTTATGCCCCATCCCACACTGATCTCTACGGAGAAGGCGGTTCCAGAAGCAGGAAGGCCTGGGAAGCCTTACTTTAATGTCTCTTAAAATACAAGCCATTATATTTTTGAATTTAGCTTGGGAGAACTCTCCTCTCTTTCTTGAGGAAATTTAGACAGGTGCCACTTCATTCTCCTTTGCAGCACTACAATATGACAAGTTGCAATCTGCTGAAGTTGTCTCTTCTATACAGCTGCTAAAGATATAGAAACACTGTTTTCCTAAGGCCATCAACTTAAGGAAGATCTGGCTCTGCTTGTGTATCTTGAGTAGCATAACAGGAAATAACTAGGTGCATCTTTCCCTGTGCCTTTGGGTACTTACAGGTAAAGTCCTGGGTTTTTGTTTTGTTTTTTAGAGCTGAAAAAAATGGTGTTAGCTATGATATTCCATTTTATTTCTTAAAAGAGAAAATCATAGCCAACACCATTTTTTTCAGCTCTAAAAAACAGAACAAAAACCCAGGCCTTTATCTGTAAGCAACCAAAGACATGTTACCTGTAAGCACCCAAAGTTATGTAAACCTAGGAGTTTACAAATTGAAGAAGAGAATGTCTGAGGGCCCCAGAAATTTCCACAAAGTAATACAATTGTTTAATAAGAGGCATTTCAGAAAGTACCTGTTCTCTCTGTCCTGGGAGAGTCTCCGTCCTACACCCCTGTATACCGAAATGGCTGAAGGTGGGCTGAGAATGACAAAACTGGTCACAGATACTCACGGGAAATGGAAATACATTGTATAGCAGGGATAAACAATTGTGGCTCTCCAGATTTTGTTAAACTGTATGTTTCATCATCTTTCACTGCCAGTTATGCTGGGCAGAGTTGATGGGAGCTGCACTGCAACAATCACAGAAGGGACACAAGTTGCTCATTCTAATACATTTGATAAATACAAGAATCATAAAATGGCTACAAATAGGCATGGTGGCCACATATCACTTCTAATATCAGAGGAAGTATGCCTCTCAATGCCAGCTGCTAGAGAACACATGTGGGAGGGTACTATCACATTAATATCCTGATTGTGGATTTCTTAACCCACTGGCATACCCTATCCTGGGGAATATAAATTTGATATCAAATATGACCACTGTGCCAAAGAGGTAGCCCAAATGGGTACGTAGACAAAGAGGTCGAACGAGTGAAAATAGGTCAGGCCAGGAAAATCTCCAGTCATGTTCCCCTAGGGGACCTCAGGCTAAACACGTTCACATGGACAAAGGGTCTTCAGCCAAGGAGTAGACAACTTGAGTGGATTATTGGGTTTTCCCCAGGTTGAGCAACTCCAGCGTTTACTAATGCTGCACTGCAAGGTCCATCTGCATAAACCAATCATGCAAACTACTAAGTTGCTATTGTGTGGCATTTCCCCCTTTGTTTTGGCCATTGTTCTTCCTGGGAGAGGGCCTGCCCTCAAGGTACATTCCGCCCTATAAGTAGTCCCAGTTTTTGAGAGTCTCTTCAGAGAACTCCCCACCACACTAGCAGATCAGCACTCCGTTAGTTGAGTGATCCCTCAGTCACT
The DNA here is from genome assembly GCA_948474755.1 of Ctenosaura bakeri. Taxonomy (NCBI): domain Eukaryota; kingdom Metazoa; phylum Chordata; class Lepidosauria; order Squamata; family Iguanidae; genus Ctenosaura; species Ctenosaura bakeri. Next base: position 104,874 of record CAOLHI010004181.1, read on the forward strand.
TCTCTTCACTGAGCTCGATTCTTCCTGCCGCTTCCCAGACTGAAGACTTCAGGATAGGTGCAGTATCACCGTCTTTACACCCTCTCCACTGAATCCCCTATCAATTTTAACTTCTTTCCTTTTTCAATAGGCCTTGTGTGCGTGAGTGAGTGAGTACATTGGTGCATAAGAACATGTTTATTAATAAAATCCAGTTATTGGTACGATTGTCTGGCTTTTCGCTTGGCTTGACCCCTTAAAAATTGGGTAAAATATCTTGTTGGGTTACTCTGCCCCTTGTTTGGCTATAGCCAGTGCTCCACTAATTACCCCAATCTTTGCATTTTTGGAACAAATCACGGTGTCCCCCAAAGGATCCCCAGAAGTCAGGGTAACAGATTCCCCATAGACAGCTAGGTGATCACGTTTCCTTTCTTTTCTTTTTAATTATTTAGCCAACTCATTCAAAACAGTCAAAGTAGAAAATAAAATATATTGATACAATAAAAGTGAAAAATATATTCAAGGCTTATGCTTGGGAGAGAGGTGTCACCACACCAAAAAACATTCCTTCCAGAAGGGGATTTGATGAATAGGTGGACACAAGAGACATGTGTGGCTCTTGATGGAGTCCAGTGGTGCTTAACCTGGAGTCTGCAAACCCCCAGAGGTCCACAATGCCTTCACAGGGGGTTTGTGAAAGACTCAAAGGCTGCTCATCTCATCTCCTTCCTCACAATGGAGTGGTGACATGGCAGGAGCCAAGGCAAAAGGAGGTAGGCTGGCAGAGTGTGCCTACAGGTTGCTTGTCCCATGGCTACTTCACTGTGGGGAGAAGGCAGGCGCAGTGTTGAGTGCTAGCAGAGTTGGCAGCCAACACCCTTTTTCCCCTTCTTCACCAAGAGAAGAGGAGACTGAGACAGGCAAAGAAGGTAGAGAGGGAAAAAAGGCGAAAGGGGTGAGGTAACTCCCCCAAATAAAACTGGAGATTGAAGGCAAAAAAAGTAGGGTTGAAGCAATTCCTCTATAAAAGACCCTGAGCGTACCTCCTCATTTCCATTCATAAGTGAGCACACTTTCATATGAATCAAGTGGTGTCTTATTTTGCCAAAGGGGATCCTTCACTCCAATTTCCAATGTCTCGCCAGGGGATGGTGTTACCTTGAGAATTGGGGGGTCCCATGAGGGACGTCCGGGTTACCAATTAAAATACCGAATTGGGGAAAATTAGCCTGAACACTGTTTGGTTAGCAAGAGGCAGGGTAACGTAACGAGATCTTTAACCCTATGTATACAGCGGCGGGTCAGAGAGCAGCTAGACAAGGTTTTCCAAATAATAAACAATTCTTTATTAAAGGCAAAAACACGAAAGATAAGACATAAACTAACTAGCTTGGAATGAGAAAAGGAGTTTTGTTGGGAAAGGCAATATGACCTGTCTCATAGTCCTGGAGAGAAGAGGGGTTCCAGGGAAGAAAGCTCAGCCTGGGGAGCTGAGGGGAGTCCCTTAGACAACCGGCAGCAAGGCGGAATGACAGTCCAAAGTGATCCAAAGACCAGTTAAAAGTGAGGGGTTTTTATAGGGAAGTTTGTGCCTTTCGGCTATGGCAGTCCTGGGGAGAACAAAAGGAGTTTTGGTGCTGGACAAAGGATTTGGAAAGGTCAAGTTTAGCATGATTGGATTTGCGTGTGAATACTGTGGCTGGGATGTTGATGACCCAACATAAAAGAGTAACTTGACTGAAAGTCGTGTGGCTATTGTGAAGTTTGCAGCGGGAACTTCCCTAAAGTTGCGGGTGAGGTTTGAGTTGCTGGCTTCAATGGGGAATGGAATGCAAACCATTAGCGGCCGCACTCTGTCCATGCTTGTCTGGAGAACCCGCAAACACGTGGAATGAGGTAACTGCGAGTCAGTCCAGCTAAGGCCAAATTAAATGATATCAACGTGATATCTGGGAGCCCTCTCCAAGGGTGCCATACCGGAAGTAACAATGGCACCTGCTGCAGCAGTGCCCCATCTTTTCGTTTGGCCCCATTCCTCTCTGGTATCTTTTTTCAGAGTTGGCTGCTACAATGTGTCGAGGATCCCACTTGAAATGGGGTCAAATAAGAAGAAGGAGCACACTTGCAGCAGGAGCCACTCCCTGGCAAGACACTGGAAGTTGGAGCGAGGGATCACCATTGGCAACATGAGCCAGCACTTAATTCAGACAAAAGCATGAATGGAAATGTGGAGATATACCTGGGGTCTTTTATAGAGGGGTTGTTTGAACTCTTCCCCCCTTTTTGCTTCCCTCCCTCTTTTGTTCTTCTTGGTCTCCTCTCATCCTAAAGAAGAAGGCAATAAAAGGGGAGTGCTTGAGCGTCTGATAGACTGGTTTGCTAGAAAAGAGGAGAAGGGAAAAAACAGAGAAGGGCAAATGCTGCCTGGCTGGCTGACTGGGTCTGCGTGTTGCTGTTCCATTTACTCTTCTTAAATTCATAGGAAGAAGCAGGAGAAAAGTCTTTCCTGCCCCTCCAGCTCCTCTTAGGGAAGTGTGCAATTACTTATTTTACTCCTCTCTCCCAATCTGAAGACCCTTAATGAGCAATTTTAAATGAATATTTGATGCACTTTAGGGTTTAAAATCTCAATTTAAGTCTTGGGGGTCCATGGCAACAAAAGATATTTAAAGGAAGGGTCCCTGGAAAAGAAAAGGTTAAGAACCACTGATGTAAATCAAAAGAAAAGAATATCCAAACTTTATAAAGTGTTATTGCAAAGAGAAATGGAACGGGAAGAAATTAAAGAAACGATGGTGAGATTGTCACAAAATATAGGACATTCAATAGATATTGAGAGTTGGAGAATGGTATGGAAAACAGATTTAAGATTTACATTAAACTTAAATTTAAGAGAAAACTATTATAAAATGTTGCATAGATGGTATATGATGACAGAGAGATTACAAAAAATTATAAAGAATGGAAATTCGAAATGCTGGAAGTGCGGAGAAAAAGAGGGAACATTTTATCATATGTGGTGGACTTGTAAAAAGGCGAAGAAATTTTGGAAAGAATTACATGAGGAAATTCAAAAAGTATTCAAACTGAATTTTGAAATGATACCTGAATTACATCTATTGAATATAATAAAATCAAAGGCATAAATTAGAAAGCATAAAAAATGTCATATTTAGTTACAGCAGCTAGATTAACTTATGCTCAACATTGAAATAAGATATTAAGATAAATTTAAATGAATGGAAATTAAAGGATATAATAGGGATGGAAAAACTGACAAATTCATTAAAGAACAAGTCTATCCAACAATTTGATAAAGAATGAAGCAAAATAAAAGAGTAGCTTCAATCGTAAAACTAATTATTATAACAATATAATTTGATAAAAAAGGTAAAAATGTATTGACTGGTTAAAAGACAAATTATTATTGTTACGCCAAAGATTCTATGTATAGTGGATTAGACTCCTTCTATTATATTGTATATTGTAACTTTTGTTTGATTCAGCTGGGCAAAACTGGAGAAGAAAACTTGTTATGGGAGTTGGGAGTTGTTATGGGAGTTTTATACCTTTATTAGCAATTTTAACAAAAAAATTTTTTAAAAAAATAAAGAACCACTGATGTGTTCTATAAAGGAAGACCAAGATGTGATAAAAACATCACTACTAAGAAATCCTTTAATCATTTCCATGTTGTTGTTTTTTCCATCAGAAGGGAGTCCCAAACTTTTTCCCACCAATCTTCCGTGGGGATTAAAGTTTGTTTCCAATGTCTTGCAATGGTCATTCAAGCAGCAACCAGAAGAAAAGTAATAAGTTCTTTGTACTGTAGTTTCTTGCTGTCTTTAACAAAGAGGCGTAATAACATTAGATCCTTACAGTAATTAATTTCTTAGTATGGATAACTGTTTTGAAATTTTAGTCCAAAAATTATGCATAATAGGCAATCAAGCCACATATCGATATAAGTATCCTTTTAGCCATAACCCCTCCAACATGTTGGGGAAGCTCCTTTACAATTTTAGATGGTTTCATAGGTGTTAAATACCACTTATAGATAACTTTAAGTGTATTTTCCTTGGTGAAAGCAGATATAAAAGGTGAAGAGGTCCAAATACAAGACCAGTTGCTGTCTGAAATGTGTATTGCCAAGTCTGTTTCCTCTACATGTTTCACATCCAGTCACTTGCTTTAAAGTTGAGCTTATTAACCATTTGTAAATTTGTAAATTTTACCCTACACAAGCAGATCCCTTATTCTAAAAATCTCCTTGCTCTACCATCATTTATATTGTGCTGGTTTCTCTGATGAATAAATATTGGGTGGGAGACAAAAAGTCATGGTTGGAGGTGGGCTAGGAGCAAGGACAGTTTTCCATTGTTTCCAGATTTTCAAAGAGTTTCTTAAAAATGGATCAATGACCCCCTTCAGAGTCTTACTAGATAGTGAAGAAAAAGTAGGTATCTTTCTATTGGTGACATCATATTAAGTTCTAAGTTTACTCATTTGTTTGTTGGGTCATGTTGAATTAATTGGATAAGCTGGATTAATTGGGTCATGTTGAATTAACTGGGTTAATTGAAAGGCTGAAAAATAAATTCTGACATCTGGAATCGCCAAGCCAATTTGCTAATGATGGTCTGCCAACTGGAAAAAACTTTTGCTGCAAAGATGAAATAGGAAGTGTTTGGAAAAGGAAAAATAATTTGGGCATAAAAAACATTCTTCAAAAGAGCTATTTGGCCCACCATAGATAGCTTCAACTGTGACCATTGTTTAGTCTTTATGTACATCTCCCTGGTCACCCTTCTATATTTACTAGAGATAGTCTGAGTCAACTCTTTACAAATCATAATCCCCAAGTATTGGAACCTAGTTAGATTCAATTTCTAGCCCATCATAGTTTATCATTTCCTTCGTTTCATTAATGGAGTGTTCAGACACATCATTGTGGAATCAAATAGATCCAAGGTCTGTTTCAGTTCTAGATATGAGGCTCCAAAATACCCAAGAATTTTTTTTAAAAAAGCCATCTGAAAAAACTGAGATTTTTTTTTAATTTTTTTTTTTTGGTGGTGTCCTTTGATGGTAAGACTTTTAATCAGAGGGTTTCCTTTAATTTGAGATGTGAGAGACTCTATTGTTGTTGACTGCTATTGATTTTTATTCAGTGTGGCCCTCTGGATGAGAGACCTTCAAGTCACCCTGTCATCAACAGTTCTGTTCAGGTCTTGCTGACTCAGGGCTGTGGCCTTCTTGATTGAGCCCGTACATCTGTTACACAGTCTTCCTCTTTTCCTACTGTTTTCTATCAAGATACCTAAACACCTCACATATGGTTCTCTGGCACATTGCTTCTATTGTCTTTTTATTTACTTCTAATCATAAGATGTTTTCCTCTGGTGGTAATATAGCATCCCTTATTGTTAACTGGGATGAAGTTGACTTCAACTTGTAGTGACTTTATGACTGAGAGATCTCCAAGGCATCCTGTCATCACCACTCCTGCTCAGCTCTTGCAGAATCAGGGTTGTGGCTTTCTTGCTTAGTCGAGTCTTCCTCTTTTCCTACCTTCTACCATACCAAGCATTACTGTCTTTCCCAGTGAGTCATGTCTTCACATGGTATGTACAAGGCACAACAGTCTCAATTCAGTCATCTTGGCTTCTAGAGATAGTTCAGCCCTGATTTGCTCTAGGACCCATTCATTTGTCTTTTTAGTAGCCCAGGGTATCCATAGAAATCTTCTTCAGCTCAACATTTCAAATGAGTTGATTTTCTTCCTGTCAGCTTTCTTCACTGTCCACACATGCAAACTGGAAATACCAGGCTGCAGACAATCCTAACTTTAGTATTCAATGATACATCTGTATTCTTCAGCATCTTGTCTAGTTCCTTCATAGCTCCCATTTCAAAGCCTAGTTTTCTGATTTCTTGACTGCAGTTTCCATTACGATTAATGATTGAGCCAAGGTATGGAGAATCTTAAATTATTTCAATATCTTCATTGTCTACTTTAAAGTTATGGAAATCCTCTGTAGTTATTATTTTCTTAATACTCAACCGTAAGCCTGCCTTTGCTCTTTCTCCCTTGACATTCTTCAGTAATCATTCTATGTCTTTGCTATGGTGTCATCTGCATATCTTTAAATAATTGATGTTCCTTCCTCCAGTTTTCACATCTCCTTCTCTGAGTTCAATTCTGCTTTATGTTTGATACATTCAACATGCAAGTTAAACAGATAGAATGATAAGATGCAACCTGGTCTTTCCACACTGCCAATTGGAAACCATTCTGGTTCTCCATATTCTGTCCCTATGATAGCCTCTTGTCCTGAACACAGGTTACACATCAGGACAGTCAAATGTTGTGACACACTCATTTCCTTAAGCAGTCCATAGTTTTTCATGATCTACCCAATGAAAGGCTTTACTGTAATGTATAAAGCACAGACTGGTTTTCTTCTGAAATTCTTTCCTTCACTCCACTATCTAACATATATTTGCAGTGTGATCCCTATCATCTTTTCTTTTCCTAAACCCAGCTTGGACACTTGGTATTTCTTGTTCCGTGTATGGTAAAAAGTATTTGCTGTAGAATTTTGAGCATCAATTCGCCTGCATGAGAGATGAATGCAACAATCCTGTGGTTACGGCAATCCCTGGTGTCCTCTTCCTTGGAGATTGGAATGTATGTTGAATGTTTTGAGTCTGTTTTGCTTTCCGTATTTGTTCACAGATTTAGTTAGAACTAGAGTAGATGCTGTCTCTGTAGCTTGAAACAGCTGTGTTAGTATACAATTTGTTTCTGCTGATTTATTTTTCCAAAGTGCCCTGAGTGCAACTTCAATTTCACTTTCTAAAACTGGAGGTTATTCTTCATATGGTTCTTCCTTTAATGAATCTACCATCCTTTCATCTTTTTTATATAGTTCTTCATGTATTGTTTCCATCTCTTTTTGTTTCTACTTGATCATATAATGTATTCCCCTGATGGTAAGAGAGCATCTCCAATCTTAGTTTAAATTTCCATTTGCCTCCATCTTCTCCAGTTTCCAATCTTACAGTCATAGAATCATAGAAATTCAGAGTTGGAAGAGACCACATAGGCCATCCAGTCCAACCCCCTGCCATGCAGGAACACCCTCAAATCAATCCCGACAGATGGCCATCAAGCCTCTGCTTAAAAACCTCCAAGGAAGGAGACTCCACTACACTCCGAGGCAGCAGATTCCACTGCCGGACAGCCCTGACTGTCAGGAAGTTCTTCCTGAGGTTCAGGTGGAATCTCCTTTCCTGCAGCTTGAATCCATTGCTCCTTGTCCTGGTCTCTGGAGCAGCAGAAAACAAGTCCCCTCCTTCTTCTACGTGGCATCCCTTCAAATATTTAAACATGGCTATCATGTCCCCTCTTAACCTCCTCTTCTGCAGACTAAACATACCCAGCTCTCTAAGTCTATCCTCATAGGGCATGGCTTCCAGACCTCTCACCATTTTGGTCGCCCTCCTCTGGACTTGCTCCAGCTTATCAATATCCTTCTTGAATTGGGGTGCCCATAACTGGACACAGTATTCAAGATGGGGTCTAACCAAAGCAGAGTAGAGTGGTACCAGTACCTCCCTCGATCTAGACACCATACTCCTATTGATGCAGCCAAGAATTGCATTGGCTTTCTTGGCTGCCGCATCACACTGCTGACTCATGTTCAGCTTGTGGTCTATGAAGACTCCTAGATCCCTTTCACACGTACTGCTATCCAGCCACGTGTCCCCCATCCTATATTTCTGTATTCCATTTTTTCTACCTAAGTGTAGGACCTTACCTTTCTCTCTGTTGAATTTCATTTTGTTCGCCCTGGCCCAGCTCTCCAATCTATCCAGGTCATTTTGAATTTTGATCCTGTCCTCTGGCATATTAGCAACCCCTCCCAATTTGGTGTCATCTGCAAATTTGATCAGCATGCCCTCTATTCCTTCATCCAAGTCATTGATAAAAATATTGAACAGCACTGGGCCTAGGACAGAACCCTGTGGCACCCCGCTAGTCACTTCTCTCCAGGACGAAAAGCAGCCATTCGTGATCACCCTTTGGGTTCGGTCGGTCAACCAATTACAAATCCAACTAACAGTAGCCCTGTCCAGCCCACATTTTACTAGCTTCGTTGCAAGAATGTCATGGGGAACTTTGTCAAAGGCCTTACTGAAATCGAGATATGCTACATCCACAGCACTCCCTTCATCTATCAAGCTAGTAACTCTGTCATAAAAAGAGATAAGATTAGTCTGGCATGACTTATTTTTGAGAAATTCATGTTGACTTCTCGTGATTACCGCATTGCTTTCTAAATGATTAGAAACTGACTGCTTAATGATCTGCTCCAGGATCTTTCCGGGTACTGATGTCAGGCTGACTGGGCGATAATTATTTGTCAATATAAAGATCTAAATTTCATCAAACCTTTACTCTTTACAGGTGTTACCATTTATTTAAGCCTCTTCCAGTCTCTTTCCATTTCTTTTAGTCATACAATCCTCAGTCTGTCATCACTCTTTCTTTCATTTCCTTTCCCTTTTAATCACTATTTTCTCTCCTTGAAACTCACATTGCCATCATCGCCATCCCTCTCACCTCATCTCAGTCTCTTCTCTCCTTACTTCACTTCTCTTTCTCTTTATCTTACCCTCTTTCTCTTCCTTATGTACTTACTCTTATTTTCGCTCCCCTTCTTTTCACTTCTGTTTTCCCCCTCTCTATTTCTGGTCTCTCATGAATTTATTTCAATCTCTTCTTTATGACTTCCCCCTACCAGAATGGTGAACTACAGATAGCCAGCTTTTGGACAGCAAATCAATTTCTTCTTGATATTGGTACATTTGCAGTCTCTCTCATCATGCATCCCTGCTTCCCCAATGTTCCTGCTTCAAGTTCTCCATTCTCCATTCTCAAGTTTTTTGTATTATATTATATTATATTGCATTAACTTTCTCTTTCTTTCTTTCTTTCTTTCTTTCTTTCTTTCTTTCTTTCTTCCTTCCTTCCTTCCTTCCTTCCTTCCTTCCTTCCTTCCTTCCTTCCTTTCTCTCTCTCTCTCTCTCTCTCTCTCTCTGTATCTCAGTCCATTTCTGCACTACTCTTTTGTAGTGCTATTATTCCACTTTCAACATCCTGTGGAACCCTGGGGTTTGCAGTACAGGGAGGGGCCTTTAGAATTCTCAGCCAGAGAGCTCTTTGGCCTCAGTAAACTACAAACCCCAGAATTCCACAGGATGTTGAAAGTAGAATAATAGCATTATAACAGTATAGTGTGGAAATGGTCCCAGTCTCAGGCCCTTTTCGCATGCAGTTTCTGTAGTGCGAGGGCCCCTTGAGCGTCGCGTGAATGGGAGCATCGGTCCGTACGATGCACTTCCATTCATGTGATGCTCACGAGCCTAAAGCGGGACGCGCACACAGTTTCTTATTTTCGGCTCTAAGCCGAAAATACTGCACAGTCGTGCAATGCTCCCGGGGCCCTTGCGCACTTACCTGCATGTGGCGCATCAAACGAGCCGGGCCGGTCGCACTTCCTCCCCCAGCGCAGCCTACAGCTCCCAGACTGCACTGCGGAAGGAACAGGCGCGATGCTTGTGCAATCAGCAAACAGCTGTGGGAGGCAGAAGGGCTGCCGTGAGCGGCTTGCGCAAATGGTTGCTCGCGCTGCTCCACACTGCCGCGACGAAAGTAAGGTGCGAAAAGGGCCTCAATCTCTCTGGCTTTCATTTTTGCTTTACTTTTGCTCCCTTCCCCCTCTTGCAACTTCCTTTCTGATTACTCAGTCTCTCAATATGTCTAGAAGGTTATACATAAGCTTCCGATCAAACAAAACGTTCCAGTCCTGTATTACCAGGTAATATTCGTTGCCATATTCTTGTTGTGTCTTATAGCACTCCTGTCACATGATGTAGAATTATTACTTTGTAGACGAGTAGATGAGTCTTGCAACAAGATCTCTGCCAGGTTATTTATAAGGTTTGGTAGCGACATTTGTGCCACCTGTTGGTTGCATACAAGAAGCAATGGCTCCTCCAATCGCCTCTACTTTGTTCCATTTCTGACTTTGAACTACTGAAGTAAGGCAGTAAGCTGGAAGCAGGTGCTGGATCTCCAGGGGAAAGATTTTAGTCAGTCCAGAATTTCTGACTTCTACTCCAAGATGTGAGCAACTAGAAGTAGCACTACCAAAGCTCGCTCCTCAATCTGCCATAACCTAGAAGTTCCATAACCCTAAGAATTTGACTTAGTTTTAAAAATTAGAACTATCCTAACCATGGTTGCAAAAAATGTGTATTGAATTGGTGTTTTTTTGGTTTGTTTTTTTTTCAACACTATTCACTGTTGCCTCTACTGGATATTTCCAAAACTCCTTCCCCCCTCAGAATCTGAGACTAGAATAGATATTTGGTGAACAGTGTGATGGTCCCTACAAACTGGTTCCACTCCTCTACAAATGTTATATCTGTCTTCATCCTGAACTCTGACTTCATCTTGTTCATCAGAAGCTGCATCAAATTATTTAACAAGCCCATGAGATTTTCTTCAGCTTGCTAGTGATTTTCTCCACAGTCTTATGTGACTGCTACATCCCTGGAAACATTGTTAGACTAACTTCCTGAATATATTCTGAGATGTCCAGCTCATCTTGGTTAATTAAGTTGAATTTGCTGCTACAAATTGTTGCAAAGGTTGTGGATTTGTTGAAACACAGTGTTTCGCTTTTTGAGGGTGGCAGGGAGAGGAAAACTAAAACCTTCTGGTGTGTTGAGGTATGTCACTGACAGGATCAGCAAGAGTTTTTACTGGTCTTTCTACCTCTTAATTATAATATATGTAATATATATGATAATGATAACGATTATGGCAATCCTGTGCCTTGAAAGCACCCCACTGGTAGGATGAATTTTAAAAAGTGAAGTTTTTCCTCCTGACATGAAAAGTCTTGGTAAAAGGATCCATGATTAATCTGTACAGAAAAGGTATTGCCAAGGAATTGGTCTCAGAGAATTAATGTGGGCCTCTGGGTATGCTGTGAAGTTGCACTGAACATATTATTGTGTCTTGGAAATCTTGACTTCCAGAAAAAGATGGGTTAATGCTGCATTGTAATGAAATTTCTTACTAACATGGTTGCTGTCAGCCAGGTACTTGCCAATTAGAAGTCATTGCCTGTTTTTCTTCCTCTCTCTACACTATCTTTTCCATTTTTTGGATCACAGTTGTACAGCCTCTAGATGTCAAGCTACTGAAGCTAATTTATTACCAGGACATCTTCTCCTTTGGGTGCTTTTTCATGGGTATGGTAGGAGAAGGGCACTGAATAGCCTTTCCTTGTGGCCTATTATTTGATGAGTGGGCTGTTGTTGTCTTGGAAGGAAGCTGGCACATTAAATTGCCAAAGTTGTGAAGACATCTTGGAAAGAGTGAAAGAATTTTTTGAGACAGCATGTTGCCTTTTGTCTTTCTGCGTTGCCAATATAAACAAAATGTTTGACCATCTTCTCCATTGCAGATTTGCACTGATGTAACAATCCTTTCCTCAGCAAAAGGAACATCAATTCTGTGACTGAATCAGGCATGCTGTAGGCATCACTCTGGAGACCCATGCAGAAGGACTGCTCAGATGTTCCCTATGTAAATAAGGATCCTCTAAAACAGTGTTTGATGCCCAGATCAAAGGATGACTTTGTGTCACTGCAAGAGTAAACCTGTGTCCCCTGGAACATACCACATTGGGCTGCAGGTATGTAGATTCATATGCCTGAATTTCCATAGTCTCTGGGCAAGAATCCATATCACTGACATTGTGTCTCTCTGTGTGGAATTTTTTTTTTCAATGTGTATGCAAGGAGACTTTAATCCTGTGAACCCTCATGCATCAATTAAGCAGTGGGCTACAGTCTGCAAAAGCTTATGGTGAAATAAATTGGTTTATGTTAAAGGTGGAATGAGACTACATTTTCCTTCTCTTCTTTATACTAAAATAAACTCACATTGCTGTCTCTTTGAAAATCTGAACAGTGACTCTGTTAGAGCTAGATTTTGGTTCTCATTTTTTTTAGAGGCTACAGAAGGAAATCTAGAATGTTATCTCTGGGTCAAAGTGAGCAAAGTAAAACAATGTTCCTCCCTTGATGGTCAGAAACCTTTAAAAGAGAAGAAAAGAAGCTACCGGTACCTAGAAGCACGAATGGTCCCCCTTTATTTGTTACCAGTGTCTCAAAATATTGTTGGTAATTAATTCTTTGGAGAGCATTTCAACTCTTTTGAAAGGGAGAAAACCTATGTAAAAGCTTGGAAAGCACCATGTGATGGTGTAATGGGGAAATAGTTATCTTGGGAAGGTCATAGGATAGATTTGTCTCCCAAATCAGAAGTCCCCCACCCTGATGTACATGCATGGTGGACACTGTAATTAAGAGTAGTTGTCTGTCACAATCTTGCTTCTAAGATTAAAATGGGAGTGAAAATCAGAGCTCATATTGGTGCTCTTAAAGCATTTTGAAACAACACCTCAGACTACCCCAGTAGGCAAAATAATATCAGAACAAGGAGAACGTTTTCCCAAGGACACCTAGTGGAAGACAGACTTTCCTATAGGAAATACGAATATATGGAACCTCATGGCTGTTTTGCTGTTGAGAAGCAAGGTACTGCTCTCAACTATACATTCACATTTGGGTTGCTCTCTAACAGCATGAACCAAGAATCCTGGTTCTCGTTGGAATTTGTCATGCAAATGCCAGATGGATTTCTGTATGGCTACAGAAGGTCAACAGTTCACAACAGAGTCTGAAGTATTGCTGTATCTGAGTAAATGGTAGAGATGAGCCAGAATATTTACCAGTGACTTCCTGCTATGAGGAGAGCATGGCCCGTCTGACTAGGATGGAGCAGCTGTAATTTATGGACGTCTGCCATTTGGATTTGATATGAATTGCTATACTACACATGAGGGCAGTGGGGTGGCTTTAAGTAACAAGATTATCTGATGGGGGTGGTTATGGGAAGCTTTGGCAAGACTGTGTGCAGCTGCTGTTAAGGTCCTTTCACAATGCTGCTATGTGGGTGAGTGACAAGAAAGAAGAGACGGCTACCAACTTGGTTATGCTCCTTCACTTTTTGAGAGGGTACTTAAATGACCTTCAGAACTCCTCCATGAAATTCCTCTTTCAAAGGAATTCTCCATGTTAAATATTAACCAACTGTATCTTTATTAGTGTCTTCAAAGTATTTCCAGTAAACTTTTTATAGTCACTTGTGTATGTTAGGAAGGATAGAAGTACATTGCATTTTTTTTAAAAAAAAATGTGACATGAGTACTGCACAGCTTCAACCATCTTGGCTTTGATTAAGTAGCTATAGAATTTTAGCCCAAGGAAAATTCTGAGAACTCTGCTTGGGTAGAAAGGAATTGGAAGGGTGATTCCAGACAGACAATATCTGATTTTAGTAGTCAAAAAGCATTGTGTATTTAGTAGTTATTCCACATCTTTCCTTCTGTAAAGCATTTTTTGTTATACGAAGAAAAAAGATGAAAGAAACTGAAAAGATCAGGAGGGTTACAAGTGTATAGAAGCAACATCTAGATACCAGTAAAATTGTGAGTATGAGGTAGTGCCTTAATCAAGATTCAATAAAAGCTTTTATTTGGAAGCTGCCCAAATATGACTGATGCCATGTGAACACATATAACAGAACACATTACCAAGATAGTGAATGTGTGTTCAAAATTCAAAATGCTATACTAAACTTCACCCCAGATGCTTCTGTAAGGAAGATGAAATCTGAAGCTTGCTTCCTTGGCTTGCAACTCATTCTCCTAATCATTGTATCAGTCAGGTTTTTGGAGGACAATGTCTTATTGCTACATCAATACAACATATTTAAATGGATTTCATTTTTGGGTAACTTTGGGCACTTTGCTCAGTGGAGACATTCATCACATATCACTCCAAAATGAAGTCTTTACTTCAAATCCCAGTTCAGGCATACATTCACTGACCAACTCCAAAAGGTGAAGAAAGATGAGTGGTTCATGAAAGGGGAAGGAGTTCTACTCACAAGGGAACTTGAAGGACCACAAAGAATACACAAGGAGGGCCACTGGGATATGCAAGTAAACCCCATCCTCCAGACAAAATTGCCCAAGATAGAAAGGCTTCCTTGCTACTTGCAGATTCAGCTCATGTTGGAATGATACTGGTCTACACATGTAGAAACCCTTACTCAAGGAGGGACTCTGGCTCATTCAGGTTTTTGCCCCACATTTGAGAATTGTGCATCAATGTGCATATGCAGCATTTTCAGGCAGAGCCTCAATTTGCATCTATTCCATATTCTTAACAGGGTTCTCTTCATATAATGATTGTTAAAGGCTGAATTCACTTTTTTTTTTTTTTACATACCAAAGGTATCAATGCCAATCAAATCTTAATTAATGTCCAACAATCTTTTATTTACTAGTATAATCCAATCTTTGATCCAAACCAGACCATGTGCCACAAAATATAATTTCAAATCTGGCAACTCCAGCCCTCCTCTCTGTTTGGCATCTTGTAATATTTAACTTTAGGTTTCTTTCCTTGCCAAACAAGCTTTGATAGATCACACTGACATTGTTTGAATAAAAGATAATTTACCAAATTCAGGATTGTCTGAAATAAACATATCAATCTGGGAAGAACATTAATTTTTATCTCTGATTATTTTTTATTTTATCCCATTAATGATAAATTAATCTTTCCCCATTTTGTAAGGTTCTTTTAATTTCATTCCTTGTTTTAATATAATCATTTCAAAACACACAGTTCATATTTGTCAAAGTAATGTCCAAATATTTCATTTTTTTAATTTTAAAATTAGATTTTTGAATCAAAGCATCTTGTTCTGCTTTTCTCATAATTTTTTCAGCATCACTATTTTTTTATTATTTATCTTAAATCCTGCCACAATCCCAAATTCATTGTGGGTAGCAACTTAAGAAGGTCTTTATAGGAAAGAGCCTATGGCCAAAGAAAGATGGTTGACTCATCAGAATGTATTGGAAATCAAACCAGATCAACATAGAATCAAATCTTTTTCTTCATCTCTATTTCAAATTCCATTGGATTTGTGTCAATGCCCCCATCTTTCAGATCTTTTTTGAAGCTCTTCTATGTTTGGAGATATGGAAACCAATTTATCGTAATTTCTTCCTGTAGTAATCACTGACTGTTTTTCAGTTGGACCACACACCCCAAGGAATGAGTCAGCTCTTTGTAGATGATCCATTCTGTATCTCTTCTAAGTTCTTTGGTTGAAAGTGCTTCAACAGGCAATAGGCAAGATGGGAGCTTTGAGCACAGAATCATAGAATCATAGAAATGTAGAGTTGGAAGAGACCACACGGGCCATCCAGTCCAACCCCCTGCCATGCAGGAACACCCTCAAAGCACTCCCGACAGATGGCCATCAAGCCTCTGCTTAAAAACCTCCAAGGAAGGAGACTCCACTACACTCCGAGGCAGCAGATTCCATTGCCAGACAGCCCTGACTGTCAGGAAGTTCTTCCTGAGGTTCAGGTGGAATCTCCTTTCCTGCAGCTTGAATCCATTGCTCCTTGTCCTGGTCTCTGGAGCAGCAGAAAACAAGCCCCCTCCTTCCTCTATGTGGCATCCCTTCAAATATTTAAACATGGCTATCATGTCCCCTCTTAACCTCCTCTTCTGCAGATAGAAGTTTTTTATATTTCATCCATATTCTGTATAAGGATCTTCAGACTGCATGATTATTAAACCCTTCCTGTGTGTTAACTTTTTAATACCATAGATAAGAGTGCCATCCAAAATGCAACTCATGACCTTCCAGTGCTAGGAGTTTCGGGTTATCCAAGGTGAATCATGTTTTGATCCATTCTTAGCAGCTTGCTTTGTAATAAATTTTTACATTTGGAAGGGCAAATCCCCCTTTCTTCCTCAGATCCATCATTGGTTTCAGTTTAATTCTTAGCTTTTCCCCCATCCACAAGAAGTCTAGCAAGTCTTTTGTACACTCTTGGAACCATTCTGCAGGAACAATGATCAGGATCATTTGGAATAAAAAGAGTAGTTTTGGAAGGATACCAACATTTACTATCAAGAATATACCAGTCACTGCTGAGGTTTGACCTTGAGGAAGAAGTAATTAAAGAATATATGGTTAACTGGGCAATTGACTTAGGTCATAACATTAATCTAGGTGTTTGGGGAAAAGCTTGGAAAAGGGTTACCAAATTTTCTAGATCTTATAATCCACAAGAAAATGCTCTGAAAGTTATGTTCAGATGGTACCTTCCCCAGTAAGAGTTGCAAAGATGCTTAAAAATGGAAAAGACAAGGGTTGGAAATGTCCAAAAGGAACAGGTACTTTTTTTCACCAACAGTGGGGATGTAACAGAAGATATAAATTCTGGCTTCTGGTTTGAGCAGTTATTCAAAAAGCTGTAGAGAGAAAGATTGATTTGGACCAAAGCTTTTCCTACTGGGAATGTTTGATTCAAACTTAGCTTGGGGAGAGAGTATAGAAAGGTTAATATGGCACATGACCACTACAGCCAGGATTGTTTACACTAGGCATTGGAGGAAAGCCTCAATCCCCACAAAAGAAGAATGGATGGAGAAATTATCAGAAGAAGCAGAGATGGACAAGCTCACCTACCTCTTACATAATAACCCAAACCATAAATTTCTCCAAACATGGCAACCTTTTCTAAATTACTTACAAAGGGTAACATGAAGTGAAATGTGAGAGTTAATGGTGTCTAAATTGTATAATGAGTAGAATGAGTAGAACGAGTATTCTTGTAAAGAAAACTGGGTAATCTTTGCAAAGGAGATAAGAAACAGACAGAACAAACTTAGAATGTTCTGCGATCATGATATAAACATATGCGTATTATTATTATAAGCAGTTCTGTTAAGTAATGAGTCACGTAATTAGCCAACTGGTAATAAGGAGATGCTGGAAAGGTCATAGTAAGAAGCAAGTCTAATTCTGATTAATAAACAATATGACAGTATTTTAAAAGCAGAACAAAAAAATTAACAATTGAGAATGCAAAGGTGCAGTATAATATGAATGAAATATATCTAATTTGTAGCTCTATCAGAGAGGGAAGTAACCATGTTTGTTAAATTGTAGAGGTTCGTCTTATGTTTTTTTTTCTTTCCTTTTTTTTTTATGTAGTCAGGTTTGTTCTGTTCTTTCCTAATCGATTGCATGTTATATTTTTCCCATTATTTTTTGTTTGTCAAGATTCCTTTACTTACTTTGTTATTTGTTTTATCCATGTGGAATATAGGAAATCAATAAAGATCATTCATAAATGAAAACAGAATCAGATCAATTGAACAGTTAACACAAGAAGGGTTTGGTTTCCAATGGTTCTCATGTAGATAAATTGTGGAATAGTATAAGAAGGATGAAAAGAAGCATAACTTTGAATTGATTGAGAATTAGTTTGAGAAACAACTTTGTACAGATGAGCAACATATAATTAGAAAAATGTATAGACTTTTATTAAGATTACAGATAGAACAAGAAGTAGTGAAATACTGCATGGCAAAATGGGTGCAAAATGTGGGATATAGAATAATGTTGGAGCAATGGGAAAAATGTGCCAGAAGGATTCTCACATTGTGTTATGACCTTAAGGAGAACTTTTATAAGATGTAGGGATGGGACAAATCCAGAATTTTCTGAATCCCTGGAAGGTTCTGGGAATCCATGAATGTCATGAGTCTTAAATCTTTCTTAATCCTTTTTTAAAACAGGGTTTGAAAAGCAACTGGGAAAAAAAACTTTAAAAAATTTTTTAAACAGAACTTTTAAAAAAAACAACTATTTTTTGATTGGTGGATTCGGTTCACCTATTTTTGCACAGGGATTCGGATTCATGAATCTCAAATCCTTGCTGAGGATTTGGTTGGCCCACCTCTAATAAGATGATGTAGAGATAGTATTTGATGATATTTGATGCCAGAAAAATTAGCCAAGATACATAATGGTATTTCAAATGAGTACTGGAAACAACATGTGAAAACTTTATCACATGTGGTAGGCATGTGATCAGATCAAAAAATCCTGGAATCAAATGCATCTTGTGGAAAATATCTTAAAATTAAATCTCCAGAAGGAACCAGAGTTGTATCTGCTAAGCTTAATGGAAGACTTACTGGATAAGAAATATGGCAGAATTCTAGGTACATGACAACAGCTGCAAGACTATGTGCGGAAGTGGAAGAGTAACAAGCAGCCATCCAAAGAAGATTGGCTGATCAAGTTGATGGTTTTTTTGCAGAGACAGACAAATTAATGTTTTTGGTAAGAGAAAATAAATGTTAGCAATGTTCATGAAAGACTGGGTCCTGTTAATATTTTTTTGAAAGACAAGGAGAACAATGTATTATTAACTATTGTTTTTGATTATTAGTATATGATAACATTAGCAATGGAAGTTACATTTTAGAGGATATTTGACTAACAGAAGTTGATATATTACTTATGACATATAGGCTGTGTTGGAGGAGTTAGAAAACAATTTTAAGTGTACTTGTTATAATTATGTTTTTTTATTGTGAGGAGGGGTTGCAGTTGGGTAGTGGTAGTTATGTAGGTGTGTGATGGTGCAGTGGTATGTTATGTAGTGTTATAAATAAAATAAATGTACATGAAGACCTCTTTGTTGCATCATCTGAACGGAGGGACAGCAAAGGAATATTCCTGCCACAGGCATTGATAGAGTAGCACCAGGGGCAGAATTAGGCAATGTGGCCCCTGGTCCACCTTCACACATTTTTGTCAACACATGGGTAGCTTATGTGTGAATATCCTCCCCTCCCCACCCAACACACTACCTCACAAAGGCACTCAATCTGGCCATAATAATTGGAAGATAAGTTTGCTGCTCTCAAAAAAAGCATTCCAGAATACACATTATTGCAACTGTCTCCATCAAACCCAAAATGTTATGCCCAGATCCTAGATTTTGGAAAATATATATTTTTTGTGTGTGGGAGGGAGTACTGTACTTCCCAGAGCCCTCTAGCTGACATGTCCTCTTAGCAAAGTCCAATAAAATAAGTTACTTTTGCCAGTCCTGCTGACAGAGGTCCACTTCTGTAATATGGGAATTACAATAGTGGCCTCCTTTGCAAAACTCTTTCAAGGATTATTAATGTAAGTAGAGTGCTCTGTATAATTAAGCGAAACCTCCATGACTTCCAAGAATTAATAAACTAATTATGTGTCCTGACCTATACCTGTAAAACCAGTCTAGATTTTAGAATCTCTGGACTAAGGCCAACATACATTTATTTATCTGCAACGTTTATATTTTGTCTTACAACAAACTAATTAAAGCGGGTAACAATAATCACTACAACTGATAGTAAACCAGTCATTACAATGTATCAATTAAAATCAAATTAACATTGTTGCTGTGTGCCTTAAGTCATTTCTCTCTTATTGCAATACTAAGGTTACCCATGGGCTTTCTTAGCAGAATTGTTCAGAGGGGGATTATCCTTGCCTTCCTCTGAGGCTGAGAGAGTATGATTTGTCTATGATCACCCAATGGGTTTCCATAGGTGAATGAGGATTCAAACCCTGGTCTTCCAGTGTCCTAGTCCAGGCCACAAACCACTCTGGCTTTTGATCAACCTAAACTACAACATGCTAAAATTTTGTAAAATAATTTTGTAAAAGGGAGAGTACAACTGTAAAAGGGAGAGTATGTCTCCAAAAGTGCTCTGGGCAACCATGGCTTTGCCTCCAAATATGGAAAATAGTTACTTTTTACCGGTATGTGCACCCCTCCATGTTTGATATGGTTTATTGGTAAAATGTAATTAAATTGGCAAAGTGTATTACATGGCATTAAACTGCCTGACAATGACCTTGGCTATGCCTAGAGGGGATCTTCGAACTGACTTTGCAATCATATGTGTTCAGTCAGTAATTTTCCTCTGCCCATCTTGACCTTGCAGTCACCTTGCAATCCTAAGGTGACTGCAAGATCAAGCTGGGCAGAGGAAAATTACTAATTGAACACGTATGATTGCAAAGTAGGTCTGAAGATCCCCTATAGGCATAGCCAAGGTCATTGTCAGGCAGATTACCATGCAACTCCACAGATAATAGGCTTAAGATAAAGCTGTAACATCTCTGATTCCACACAAAAGCAAAGGGAGGTTCCCACCAAAACAATGATTGTTTCAGCTTGTCTTCCTTGCACTTGGACATTTCCCTGTATTGTTCCCTTACCTGTCCACAATTACAGAGCTATTACAACAGCCATTAACTCTCTGTAAGACTATTAGCTTCATCTAGACTCCAATGTCCATGTGGCACTCTCCCATTGTTTGCTTGTCCACAGAACCATTCACACTCATGCCCTCCAGATAGATTTTGGATATAAAAACCCTCCATTTTGAGCAGTGCAATGCAGTATCTCACTTGCTAAACACCACACTGTGGCTCTGATTCCTAAGTGACTACACTCCTTAGATACAAGTGTAATCCATACCACTGCTTCCTTCGCTGCTCTCCAGATTAGTAATTATTGCCCATTCCCTGAAAATTTCTCTACCCACAACTTTCCCCCCTTTATCCTTCAGTTACTTCTTGTGTGAGTGGATGAGTGTTTAGATCTTTTGTGTGTTTGACTCAACTTTCAATAAAACACATTTTAGCTTATTTTGGAATCTCTAGCTTGTTCTTTCCTGCTAGAACCCCATAAACATTGGTGGAAAAATCTCATTAGGCTACCCCCTCTTGCAGTCCTCCTAATTGAGCTAATTAATTTTCCATTGTCACACGGAGGTACTGGCATCACAGGTGAACCCCTAAGTCACCCATATTTTGGGATAACATAGCAGCCATGGGTAGACCAGGACTGGGCAACTTCTTAGGTTCTGGGGACCACTGAAGTCCTCCCTTGAAACTTAGTGAACCACAACTATCCATTTTTCAAGGAAGTTTGCTTTTTAACAGACTATTTCAGACCCCAAACAAGTGAGTCTGTGTGATGGAACTAAACTGATTTTAAATGAATAATTGTGCCCCCAGAAGCTTCTGGGGTATAGTTGGCCCAATATATATTTTTCAGCATGGAAGTCCATAGGCCCTAACAAGCAGTACACACCTCCCAGGCTGCACTTTGCCCATCTCTTTAAATATATTCCACTTAAAACACACACAGTCTTGCCTGATTTTAGAAGCTTCTTGTCTGATTTTAAGCAGAGTTGGGCATTGCTTGTAGTTGCACACCTTCTGAAGATCATGAATGCACTAGAAAAACTATGCCTAGTCCTTTTGCATTCCTTGTTTCTTAGCTTTTCTTGAAGAGTCACAGATTCCCTCCACCTTTGTATTTTAAACAAACAGCTGCAAAGTGAATGAGTATGCTGGGCAACCAGACTCAAATCCTGGTTCAGCCATAGAAACCCACTGGATGGCTTTGGGCAAGTCATTCTCTTAGCCTCAGAGGAAGGCACAAGGATAGTATAATAGAAATATTTATCCAGGCCACTTCCATTTTTATCCTAACAACAACCCAGAGAAGTAGGAGAAGCAAACCCTCTCTGAAAAAATGGGTTCTCTTTACAGTCATCATAAACTGGAAAAAGCTGGGAGGCACATAGCTACTGCTGTAGAAAAAGGCTGCAAAGTGAGCTTTGTAGCTAACTTCAAAATTGGTTAATATGGCGACTCCAGCAAAGAACCCCAGTTGGGTTGCTGGGGCTGAGTGTTACAATGTTCTCCACTCAGTTGCCTCCTCCCCACTTCCACCCTCACAGAAGGATGTCTGAGTCTATCCTGTCTCACTAGAGCCAGGGCAAGAAGAAAAGCAAAGCAGCTGCAGCCACTGAGAGATGGTGGTGGTGGTGGTGGTGGTGGTGGTGATGATTTTGTATCCTGCTTTACCTCAAAATTGGACCTCAAAGTAGCTCACACTTTAGAACAATACTATCTAAAAACATATAAATAGTGCATATTAAAAAAGAATTAAACTGTAAAAGAATTAAAACAACAGCTTAAAAAGACATCCAAATACAGCAATTAAAATTAAAAGAGTACAGCACCCTCCTGGCCCATTCTTTAAAAACTTTCCGTATTAAAAGTCTGCCTGAGTAGAAAGCTTTTAGCCTGCCACCAGAAGGACAACAAGAAAGGGGCCATTGTGGTCTTCCTGGAAAGGGAGTTCCAGAGTCTAGGGACAGACACTGAGAAGGCCTTCTTTTGTATACCTACCAACTGTCCTCATGGTGGTGGTGGTGATGGTGGTGGAACTGAGAGAAGAGCCACTTCTGATGACCACAGAGCACAGGCTAGCTTACACAGGGCAATATAGTCTGGTAAATAGCCTGGACCTGAACAATATAGGGCAAAGGCGTCAAGCTCAGTTTCATCTTGGGCTGCATCAGCTTTATGGTTGTCCTCAAAGGGCCAGTTGTATCTGTAAGACTATATGAACTGGACCTAGAAACAGCCAAGTGGAGCTGTTTCAACAAGAGCATAGTATGATCTCCATAACCTGTCCCAGTGAACAGTCTGACTGCAGCTCTTTGGACCAGCTGAAGTTTCTGAACACTCTTCAAAGAAGTCCAAAAAAGATGTATCCAAGGCATGTATCAACGTGGCCAGATCTACCATTGCAAGGAACGGGCACAGTTGGCACATAAGCTTTAAATGGGCAAAAGCACTCCTAGCCACCTCAGAAACCCGGGCCTCAAGGGTCAAAGCTGAGTCCAAGAGTACATCCAAACTGTGAACCTGTGTCTTGAGGGGGAGTGTAGTCCCATCAAACACAGGCTGAACCCTTACCCCCTAGTCTGCCTTCCTACTGACCAGGAGCACCACTCCCTTGTCTGGATTAAGTTGCAATTTGTTTGCCCTCATCCAGTCCATTACTGACCACAGACATTGGTTCAATACTGAGACAGCTTTCTTGGACTTGAGCAGAAAGGAGTAGTAGAGTTGGATGTTATCTGCATATTGATAGCATCTACTGTAAAGCAGCCCCTCCAAGTCCCATCCTAGCAAGGTAGCTCAGCAGGCGGCTCATGGTCAATGGTACTGAAAGCCACTGAAATGTCCAGAAGAACAAACAGAGACACATTCCCCTTGTCTAGTTCCCCACATAAGTCACCCACTAAGGTGACTAAAGTTGACTCTGTCCCATAGCCAGGCCTGAAACCAGACTGAAATGTATCTATATAATTGGTTTCACAAATAGACCAGTGGAACTCCACTTTCTTGTCCCCCAGGTCTTGCCTACGGCTGCACAGAAAAACTTAGCATGCAGAGCTGAAAGAGATTAACACACACACACCCGACTCCTACCTCCATCCATGTAATACAGGCCAGGTCGGCATGCTTGCCATGAATGGCAGTGTTTTTCTATTCAGTGACCTGGCATTCCACAGCAGAATTTTCAACCCAGGGCACTGCCTCCAAAGCTATTCAGGCTATTTGACCTGGGAGAAAGCTTTGGGGCAGTGAGCACCCTGTTGCACTCCTTTCTTCCATGACATTGTAATTTTCTCCTTCCTCTGTATCTCCTTCTGCCCAGTATGACTTCAATGGGTGCTCTCTGAATCTATGCACCGCTTCTCTCCTCTGGAAAACACATCCTTCCTATATCGGGCAGATAAATCAATAGCTATTAAAACCAGCCAATGCAACATACTGACAGGCAAATGATAAAAGCAGGTAACAAATCCTTGTGTCTGTTAGGCAGAAGGACAGGCCCTGGTCCTCATGTACATCTGAAATGCCTGTCCCAAGGACAACCCCCCTTTGGTATTGCCCCCTTCAGCAGTAGACCTGCCCCTGCAAGAGTCCTGCTTTTGTGTCCCAGACAGACAAAGCAGGTGTGCTAGATAGTAAGCAGTACCTGCTGAGCCAGGGCCTCAGCCCTGTAAAGAGCATTCTCACTAGTGAAACAGAGGTCCAAGGCAGCAGCAACAAATAGCACCCTGAGTAACTTTCCTATCTTAGAATGGAGTTCATATAATAAAACCTTTAGTTTGTTTCTCCAGTCCACTGGAATCTTTGCTTCTTTATCAGGAACTCTAACCTGGTTCTCGCTGCACACACTCTTCATAATCCCATTAATAACTTTTGCCCTCTTCTTGCCAAGCCACATTCTTTTGACCAGCCTCTAATGTGCCACAACACATGCCCCTATTTTCATCTGTGAAGTGTTGGAGGGCATATACTTTAAGAAAGACTACTAGGAATCTCCAAAGCTGGCAGGAAATCCTACCTGAAACTTTGGACAGCCATTTAGAGGTGGTGTTGACAACATGGGCCAAACTGGCCAACGATTTGACTCAGCTTCCTCTAAACCAGCTTCCAGTGCTACCATGTTTTATTTTCACCTGTTTTTTCTTTTAAAGCTGTCTGAGCTAAAGTTCAGCACAATAACATATGGCAGTATATTCCTCATGTTTTATTGTGGGTTATGTGAAAAGATGTTATTCTTTGTCTATTTCAAAATCATAGATCAATTTCAATCAGATAGCCCTGAATTCTAGTATTACAAGAGAAAGTAGCCTAAGCAAAAACAGCATAAATTATGCAGTTTTGGAGATGAATGGAAATTTGATTTGATTTGCATTAATTTGGACAAGATGCTGAGTTCATATCTTCTAAACACGCTTACAAAAATAAAACACCCATACATAAAGGGCATAGCTCTATAGAATAAACTCCTGTATACCTAACTACTGTAACATTGAACAAACACACCCAAGCATATTGAATATCTGATTTCCTTCTTTTGGAAAACTGACAGCCCTTTTGTGGTAGGTATATGTTACAGTGGTAGATAAACCCTATCCTGGGGTCTACAATTTAATATTAAAAATATCTCCATGTGCTTGAGACGTCCCCCGAACGAGCACGTAGGCAGGCACGGTCAAATGGCTGAAAACAGGAAAAACCCAGTCAGACCAGTAAACCCATAGCACGTAGCCCCAGGAGACCTCCAGACATATAAAACATAAAATA
The DNA here is from genome assembly GCA_948474755.1 of Ctenosaura bakeri. NCBI lineage: Eukaryota > Metazoa > Chordata > Lepidosauria > Squamata > Iguanidae > Ctenosaura > Ctenosaura bakeri. The sequence goes on from CAOLHI010004181.1 coordinate 129,925, forward strand.
CACAAAGGGTCCTCAGCCCCGAGGAGCTGGCTTGAAGGGATTAATGCATCTGACAAACAGCCCATCAAGCGAGGATGATTTGCATACAGCCAAGGCTTTGACAACCCTGGCAAAGCCAATCATGCAAAGGACGTTGACATATTGGAGCTTTGTTCTAGCTCCTCCGCCTATTGTTCTCCCCAGGAAAGGATTAGCCCTCCAGGTACCTTTTCCCCCATAAATAGATCCGGTTTTTGAGCGGCTCTTTGGATCGCTCCTGGTTTCCCAGCAGACCTCCAAGTGCTGAGTCTCATCTCTCTCTCCGTTGCTGTCTCGGACCTCCGGACTTCAGGACCAGGTGCAGTATTCCCCAGCTGTAACCCTCCAAAGCCCCCTATCCAATTTCCTCTCTTTTTATTCCTTGCTAAGTCTTGAGTGAGTGAATGCGTAAGTGTGAGCGTGCGCAAGTCTTTATTTTTAATAAAATCATTTATTAGACAATTTTGCTTGGTTTTTGGAAAAAAAAAACCTGGCCTGACCCCGTAAAATTGGGTGAAAGATCTCACTAGGTTACCTTGCCTCTTGTATGGTGCTTGGCTTGTGCTCTGGCTAGTTTCCATTCCCCACCACGTAGAGCACATTGAGGTGTCCCCGAAGGGACCCCAGAAGTCAGGGTAACATGTATATATCAGAAAGATTCTGTAGTACAATTCCAGAACTTCAGTGTATCCTCAGACAAAATGAGAATTTTTCCTTCCTTGCATTTTCCTGTACAAGTTATTGTTAAAATTATACTGCAAATAGTATCTCCTCATTCAAATCCTGATACTTTCATCTTTTTCTTAAAGGTTAAATCAATCAGTCTTAGAGTACACAACATCTCTATTGAAAGCAGTGAAGTTTGGTATAAATACATCAGTTCTGCCAAAGCTCTATCCAGAAACCAATGGTTAACCACTGCTAGAGGAAATGACATCTGTTGTATTCCAGAAAGGGAACTATCAGTTCTCAGGAAGTAGAACAGAGGAGTCTGGTGGCATCTTAAAAGACTAACAAAGGTATTTTGGCAAGAGCTTTCATAGACTGTGATACAAGAGGTGCTAATTCACAAAGCTTGGTTTCCAATAAATATCGAAGGTGCCACAATACTTTTTGTACATGCCTAAATGGATCAATAAATAAATTCAGTCTGTAGAATGCAGTACCTATGTAAATGGTACTTAACTACAGGAATGGGCAATTCCAACAAGGACCAAATATTCCTCCTGTACCCCCCCCACGTATTGGCTAAACTGGTGGATTCTGGAAAACAAAGTGATTAACTGTCACTCCCAGTTCAATTTCCAGGTTTTTTGGGGGGGGGTGTTGGAGGATTCAGTAAAATTATCTGCTGCTTCTGAAGTAGGTTTTTTCCTGCCTCCACTTTGGAAAAAAAAAGTTTAAGGGAAGTTTCAGAAGTTTTGAAAGGGGTAAGTTGGGGCTTGAGGCTGCAAAAAGAACTGTAATTTCCGTACCCTGCTTTACAGAGACACCAACATGGTTCTCTGCCCCAAGGAAATGCAACTTA
>CAOLHI010004182.1:0-130230 GCA_948474755.1 Ctenosaura bakeri
TGAGGTAGAAGTGGTTGGATCTGAGAAAAATTTGGAAACAACGTCATTTAAAAAAATTATCAATAAGAATAAAAGAGAATTATTATAAAATAATTTGGAAATGGTATTTGACTCCAGTGAAATTAAATCAGATAGACGAGAAATATTCAAGACTATGCTGGAGAGGATGTCAAGAAATCGGTACATATATGCATATGTGGTGGAATTGTAAAAAGATAATGGAATTTTGGCAAAAGGTTTTTAAAGAGATAAAAGAGATTATAGGAGTAGGGATACCAATATGCCCAAATATAGCGTTGTTGTCTATATATAATAAGGTTGAGTGCACTCAGGTAAGGAAAGAATTAATAACAAATCTATTAATTGCAGCGAGATTAATAATAGCAAAAAAATGGAAAACAAATGAAAATTTTCAAATAGAGGAATGGTATAAAGAAGTGTGGAAAATTGCAATTAATGATAAATTAACATGTAGAATTAGATTTATGAAAGGTTTAGTAAAAGGGAATGATTTTGAAAAAATTTGGAAAATATTTTTGGAAAAAACCTTGTTAAGAGAAGGTAAAGCTACCCTTTCACAAGAAGAATGGCAATTTTGGAAAGTGGATTAAATAAAAAGTTAGCTCTGGGGGGTGGGTTCATTTTTTATTTTTATTTTTTTATTTTTTATTATGTGTGTGCGTTAAACATGTGATTTAATGATTAAATGGGATAATGATGTTCAATCTTCTTATAAAAGGGAAAAAAAATTTAGAAGATAACTGGCTTTGGGGAGTGGTTACCTTTAGAGATAGTTTGATATGTTAAGAAATAAGATTATATTTAACAATAGTAATAGATTAAATGGAAGCGAAAAATATAGAATTAAGAATGAAATTATTATAATAAAAATGAGTATAATGAAAATAAGAATTAAAGATAGGTAACAAAAATGTTTAAGTAGTATGATATAGAATAAGCTGAACAAGTTTATGATTTTAAGGGCAAAAGAGAAAAAAAAATAATATAAGTTCGTAGTGTTTAGAGAAAAAAAAGGAAAAAAATATTATTTTTTCTTTTTTTTTGTTTGATTCACTATTATGTATAACACATGGTGTTTAATTTTTTGTTTTTGTTTTTTGTTTGTTATATAATCAATAAAAAATTATTAAAATAAGAAAAGAAAAAAAGAAGTGGTTGGATCTTTAGCGAGGGAGTGACCATGCCCTATTGGAATTTGGCATTCAGTGGGAAGGAGAAGATAAATGTAGCTAGACACTCATCTTAGATTTTAAAAAAGCAGACTTCTGTAAACTTAAGGAGATGCTGGCCGGAATTCTGTGGTCAAGAATAGTGAAAGACGAGTTCAGGAGACATGGGAGTTCCTTAAAAGGGAGGTACTGAAGGCACAGTCTAAAACTGTGCCGATAAGGAGGAAAAATGGAAGGCATCTGAAGAAACCAGAATGGTTGACTAAAGAACTCTCAGCTGAGCTAAGTGTTAAGAGAAACATGTACAGGAAATGGAAGAAGGGGAAAACCACCAAAGAAGAATTTAAGCAAGTAGCCAGGAGATGTAGGGAGGAGGTCAGAAAGGCTAAAGCACAGAACGAACTTAGGCTGGCCAGACTCTAGGCTGGCATGAAAGCCATCGGGAAAGCTGTCTTGCACACCCCGTTGTCACAGGTTTGAAAGGCTTGCCTGTCAGCTGTGATAACTTTAAATACATGGTTTATTGATGGACTCCAGGTCATACAGCCTCTTAATGAATTTTCTGGTCCACATGAAAAGGGGGAGGGGATGATTCTCAGCAAGAGGTTGATTGGTGACCATTGGCAGCAGATTGAACTTAGAGTGGAAATGTAGTGAAGCCTGGACATACACTACCTGGGTAAGCTTCAGTACTAGGAACCTGTGGGTAAGCAAATCCTGTGAGTCAAAAATGGACTTGAAGCCAGTTCATTCCTCATTCCAGACTTTTAATTTTAACTCTAGACTTCTTGGGAACTGGAAGACTCAAGTATGTTTTTGCTCAGAATATATTGATAAACAGCATCCTAGCTGCCCAGCACTATGGAGGTGACTGTGGTAGCCTGTGAAATTGAAAGTGAAGTCTGTTTGCAGAGGCTGCTCATGTTTGCCCACAAAGAAGAGTGCAAGTTCCCTGAACTCCTCTGTCAGCAGCAGAGAGGAGCTAAACTGGAGGATGCTCAGCTCATTTCTTGAGGCATATACAGTTAAATAAAAACTTGAATCCTGATGTGAGGGAGACAGGTCTGTTTTGAATAGAGCCTACATGTATGGATGCCAAGGAAGGAAAGGTTGCACCTGAGTGTCTCCATGGAGAAGTTCTGAACCTGACTTGAGCCTGCTGAAATTCTTTGTGTTTACCTGAGAAAACTGGGAAGAGATTAATCTCTTTCACTTGGAATGGGGGACAGTCACTCACACGCACTCACTATGTGTGGTACTCTATGATGTACAGGATAGCTCTTGAGTTCAAGCAGTTAAGCTTAGATGTTTCAAAAGCTTTATTCAGGAGCACTGAAGGAACAATAGCACATTTTGGTGCTGTCAAGACTGAAGGAATATTGGATTTGCAGTGCTATATAAATCATTGCACTTCAAAATTAGCATGTGCTACCATTCCATTTGATGGCTTACCCAAACAACACATTTCCTAAGCTTTATGTCCCCTCCCATTTTTTCACCCAGCTTGCCAAAAGCCTGACTTTGCAGCTGTGCCTGCCTACTCTCTTATCACCTTCAGTGGATCCCATCATCCCCCCTCCACATGTCAAAGCACACAAGCACTAAAACAGTCATCTATTTAAAACATGGCAGGGAGAGCTCAAAATACCTTCCACATTGACATCCAGGGGCACAAGATTGCCAGAAAGCTTTACAGTTGCTGACAATCTGGTAGACACATTTGTGGACCTGTAGATCACTCAGTGACAATTACTGGCTGTTGATTCAGGGCAAGTGAAAGAATGACTTCTCAAAGAACCAGATCATAGAATCACAGAATCGTAGAAATGTAGAGTTGGAAGAGACCACAGGGACCATCCAGTCCAACTCCCTGCCATGCAGGAACACACATCAAAGCACTCCCAACAGATGGCCATCCAGCCTCTGCTTAAAAATCTCCAAAGAAGGAGACTCCACTACACTCCCAGGCAGCATATTCCACTGCCGGACAGCACTGACCGTCAGGAAGTTCTTCCTGAGGTTCAAGTGGAATCTCCTTTCCTGCAGCTTGAATCCATTGCTCCTTGTCCTGGTCTCTGGAGCAGCAGAAAACAAGCCCTCTCCCTCCTCTACCTGGCATCCCTTCAAATATTTAAGCATGGCTATCATGTCCCCTCTTAACCTTCTCTTCTGCAGACTAAACATACCCAGCTCTCTAAGTCTATCCTCATAGGGCATGGCTTCCAGGCCCCTCACCATTTTGGTCACCCTCCTCTGGACTTACTCCAGCTTGACCATGTCCTTCTTGAATTGGGGTGCCCAGAACTGGACACAGTATTCAAGATGAGGTCTAACCAAATCAGAGTAGAGTGGTACCAGTACCGCCCTCGATCTAGACACCATACTCCTATTGATGCAGCTGAGAATTGCATTGGCTTTCTTGGCTGCCGTATTACACTGCTGACTCATGTTCAGCTTGTGGTCTATGAAGACTCCTAGATCCCTTTCACACGTACTGCTGTCCAGCCATGTGTCACCCACCCTGTATTTCTTGTATTCCATTTTTTCTACCTAAGTGTAGGACCTTACATTTCTCTCTGTTGAATTTCATTTTGTTAGCCTTGGCCCAGCTCTCCACTCTGTCTACATCATTTTGAATTTTGATCCTGTCCTCTGGTGTATTAGCAACCCCTCCCAATTTGGTGTCATCTGCAAATTTGATTAGCATGCCCTCTATTCCTTCATCCAAGTCGTTGATGAAGATATTGAACAACACTTGACCCAGGACAGAACCCTGTGGCACCCTGCTAGTCACTTCTCTCCAGAATGAAATGCAGCCATTGGTGAGCACCCTTTGGGAATGGTCAGTCGACAGTTACAGATCCACCTGGCAGTAGCCCTGTGCAGCCCACATTTTACTAGCTTCTTTGCAAGAATATCATGGTGAACTTTGTCAAAAGCCTTACTGAAATCAAGATATGCTACATCGACAGCATTCCCTTCATCTATCAAGCTAGTAGCGTTATCATAAAAAGAGAAAAGATAAGTTTGGCATGACTTATTTTTGAGAAATCCATGTTGACTTGTTGTGATTACTGCATTGCTTTCTAAGTGATTAGAAACTGACTGCTTAATGATCTACTCCAGGATCTTTCTTGGTACTGATGTCAGGCTGACTGGGCAATAATTATTTGGGTCCTCTTTTATACACAGTTCTGTGTAAGCCCTTACCCATCACTATATCATGTGGTAGTGAATCCTTTAGATTCACATTTAAAGAGATAGACATATTTTACAAAAGCATATTGAACGTGTTTTTCCCCTTAGAATAGCTTAAAAGGTTTCTCTATTCAGTGGTAGGTACAATTGATGGCCTCCTGCAAAGTATGATCTCTCTTGGCCTACTTCTGTATGTGGCTAGAGACCCTTTCTCATCACCTTCAGTAGAGTCTCTGGAGAATCTGATTGCTGAAACATACATTTGTGGTGGCTGGCTTCCTGTGCAACCATGGTTTTCTTTTCAAAGCACCTCTTAAGTGGTGTTTGAGATTAGTTGGAGGTCCATGTCATTCACCTTTAGAGAACTGCTAGCAATTGGATGCCAAAGGGGGTTTCCTTGTATGTGGATCATTGTTTGACTGCCACTAGGAACAGTGTATCAGAGGTGCATCCTTAGGGATGGATGGGTGAGGCAATAGAGGGGCTAAAATACAGTAAGCAGCTTGGCAAACTTTGAGGGTGAGTAGCCTTTTGATACACCTATCTGAGTATGCATTTTTCTTTCTCTCAAGCAGCCAACACTGGGATTGTCAATCACACCCATTCCCGGATGGGATCCATCATGAGCACAGGAATTGTCCAAGGTAAATTTACTCTGGCCTCTCTGGGAGCTGAGGTGGAAAGGAGTCTGTGTGTCCTCCTTCATCTTGGTGCTTAGCAGTCTTTTGCTGTGGCAGTTGTAGGCGCTTCATTTTAAGTGAGGAAGGGCAAAGCTATTACAGCTCTTCATCCACAATCATGAGTTTGACCTTCGCAAATTTGATTATTCACAAGGCATGCGTGTGCCTCCTCCCTTTCTCCTCCTCCTTCCATTCCTTTCTGTTCTGTTGTTGCATGCCTTCTTTCTCCCCTCCAGAGTTCCCCTTCCCCATTTCCTTGCCTCCAGTCCCAGTGCTGAGAATGTGTGCTGAGACAAAAGGCAAAGGAATTGGAGGGGGCGAGGGAGGCATGCACATGCCTTCTTCCCTCCTCTTGTTCCCTTGCCTCTGGCCTTGGTGCTGAGAATTTGCGCTGAGGCAAAAGGCAAGAGAATTGGGGGCGGGAGGCATGTGTGCATCTTCTTCCTCCCCTCCAAAGCTTCTTCACCCTCCCATTTCCCTGCCTTTGGCCCTGGTGCTGAGAAGGAAAGCTCGTATGCCAGTGCAAAAGGCAAGGGAGAAACCCTGGAAGGGAATGGGAGGGGGGTTGTGGGGATGGAGTTATTTGCATTTTTTCCACTTTCATGAGGATTCTGTGCAACTGTAATTTAGCTTCTTTATGTTGAACTGGTTAGTATTTGTGATGGCCTGGATTCACACACAGTTGTAGTTTTCTCGTTCAAATCACAAGTGTACTTGAAATCCCAGAAGTACAGGTCATATATTAAGTATCTGCAGCAGCTCATCTAAATATTAGACTAGTTTGTGTTAATGATGGTATAGATTCCTGTTTGCCTTTTAACAAGCATCAGAGGATTGACTGACTGGCTTAATGTCTCTAATGCACAAATTTGACAAAAAAGCACTTGCTCTTTGTGAAGACCATTTCAATCCTCTCATGCATCTGAGGTTGTGACTCTTGCCTGTGTGCAGCTTTAGATCATGATTGCCTTCTAAGCTGTCACAGTGCTGGCTTTGTTGTTTGGTTTCTACCAATTTAAGTGGACTTTCCTCCAAATAAAAATACTGCACATCCTGTTTCCAAATAACAGTTCAAAATGTGTTGTGTTTACTCAGGCCTTTCTTTGTGCTCCTTTTGATGACTGGACTGATTCCTTCTCCTGATAGGAAGATGAGACTGATTACTTTTTCTCTTATTTACAGGCTCATCTAGTGGTCAGAGTGGAGGAACATCAAGCACTCACTACCCTGTCAACAGTCAGTTCACTATGGGCGGGCCAGCTATTTCCATGGCATCCCCCATGTCCATCACCACCAACACAATGCATTATGGGAGCTAAGAGACTCCCATACCTGATCCTCTCTGAACTGATAGCACCAGGAAACCAAATGAAGAAAAGTTCCTCCTTGCCCATCTGCCTGCTGCACCTCAACAGTTTGGCAATTGCTTCTCTGGATCTCTTCAACCCACCTGCCCCAATTAGGCTTGCCAGAGACGTTCCAACCCTTATACAATAGAAGACCATGCCCACTGGTTCTTTGATAGCAGACTTGTACACTTTTTTAATGAAATGTTGGAAATTTCAACTTGCTTGCCATGACTTGAGTTCCTGCACTCACTGTGTCCTACAACCAATCATGTCACTAATGGTATTGCTGTTCAGTCTTCCATGACTGATCGGCATTAGGCACAGGCTGTAGAGCAGAACTGCCACAGGACCACTAGCCTGCTCTAAGCAGACCAGCAGCAGCAACTGGAGCCATCATCCCTGTGTTTTAAACAAAGAGGCTGCAGCTGGCTGTAGAGCGGCCACCGGTGGGAAAAATCCAGCAGCAAATCCTTCATGCCTATGTTGATTTCTCACCCACTCCAGCTTCTGGGCTTGTGATTGTTTCTTTGCTGAGACTTAGGCGATGCCACTCATATTGTGAGGGAAAAGTAAAACCCAGTCCCTCCTGGCTGTTTGAGAAGTTCAGCGATCTTATTGTTGTAGGTTTGGGGCCTTTGGAAGACATCTGAGACAAGGACTGTTGTGCCACAAGCATCTTATCAGCAGGTCTGATGACTGCCTGTCTTTTGGGAAATCTTGATGTAGTGTCAAAGGGTTGAAAAATTTGAACCATGAATGTACCAAAAAAAAGGTTGCTGGCTAAAAGTGAACAGTGTATTGGTTTCCTGTTGCTCATCTTAATGGCTGTGCCCAGTCCTAGCCCCTGTTTTCTGCTCTGTGTTCTTTAGGCTGTTGCTGCTGTCTCTAGTTCCCGTCCTCATCTGGGTAGGCAGTGGGTACCGGGTGCCAGGTGGCTTAGTATGTAGACTTGCCTGCTCCCTGCAGTAGCCACCAGGGACTCTAGAGTAGATGGTTCTGGCATTTGTTATGGAAGCCCCTTTGTATTTGTATGTGTAACCTGTAACCATTTATGGTATTTTTTTTCCCTTTTGAAGAGCCATGAAGTGGCATTTTTGAAAGGACTTGGCAGGGACCCATTTTATGGATGAAAAAGTGTGTTTTACTTAGGCAGTTTACTTTCACTCCCAACATATGATTTCTGGGCTGAAATGGGGAGGTGGGAGGGACACTGTGGAAAAATTCCGTGCTGGCTCAGTTATGGGGTCTACACGGAGCCATTTGTTAGGTCTGACTGATCATTGAATTTGTGACTATTGAATAAAACTGGGAGGGTTTTGAAGACTTGTTTGCAGTGGCTGGTTTCCCCCACTCCCAAGATTGGATGGAACAGCATAAAGCTCCTTTTTGTCCCACTCACTGCACAAGACAAATGTTTGTACTTGAGTGGCTTGCATTCTGTGTAAAGGCTCCCTCCAGCCCTGGGAATTGGTTACTGAGTCCTGCTGCCTTGCTCTCTCCCCTCTAAATGGTTTCCTCCTGCCCCTCTGACATTCAAAAACTGGAGAAAACTCAGCAAGATAGAAGAGTTTTCAGCTAGATTTTAAATCACTTTCTTCAACAGACAAAGCTTAAAATGGGACAATTGTTGAGTCGTACATTCTGTTACGCGCGGACCCTTGGGTTAGTTAGAAGAGTTAGAAAAAAGCTCATCTGCTTCAGAAGACAGTTTAATTTAAATTATATCTGAATGAAAAACAAAATCAAAACATCAGATTAAAGTTATCCTTAATCAACCCTCTTCCCTCTCAATGGCGGAGGGAGGGCACCCAGACATGCTGATACTTAATATGTCATTCCTCACCCAACGGCAGGATGTGCAGAAATCTATGTGAATATACTCGTCTCTTTCCTTATTGTTACAGACCAACCATATCAAAAATCTTAGGTTTACCTAGAAGGAGCATAACAGCCAATGTTCCACACAGCTCTGTTCTTTAGTTTCATTGTCACTGCTGCAGTCCCATCCTGCTATGAGGGAGCAAGAGGCAGCTACAGCTAGTCAAGAAGGACTTCATAAGCAGAACTAGCAGACCTCTTCACTGAATTCTAAATGGAGCATCTTACTGTTCTGGCTGGCAAATCCTGAAATGGCAGTGGGACATTGCTTGGCCCCTTGAAGCCTCCCTGTCTCAGGCCAAGTGTTTTGACTCTTGAGCTGGATTACTTTTAAAGTTGTGCACTTTCCTATTCAAGGATTTTCCTGAGGCTGGACATTCATAATCAAAAAATGGAACAGAAGCAGAGCATTGCGTGGGTAGAAGGTTTGCTGCCTCCCTCAACATTTCCCAAGGACGTAGTTTTGTTTCTGGTTGTAAGCTAGTCAAATGTTAGGGAAAGAATGTGAGGGATAACCCTGTTACCACTATTTCCATCAGCAGGGTAGTGGATCTTCAGAGATGACAGTGTTTGAGAGCCACAGCATTTTCAGAACCTTCTGTATGTCATTTCAGCATCATTCTTTACATTGACAGGCTGCCTGAGTTGTTGGTCAAGTGAGGGTGTGTACTTCTGTTGTGCTGGGCTGCTGTTGTATGGATGACAGGGGGCGAAGTGGTGGTGCTTGGTTTCTGGAAGAAATACAGCTGGAAAAAAACAGTATTAGACTGGCTAGAGCTGAACCAGGAATCGGATACCCACCCAACCCATCTGGTAACTCAGATTTTTAAAAATTCCCTAACAGCAGCTCTAAGAATAATTCGATTTAAGACAAAATTTGAATACAAACAAGTGCAAAATCTACACTTCTAACACTGGATATATGACATAATAGCAATACGTGTACTCAGGCCTCTGGAAAATACGTGCCTTTCATGCATTCTAAAATAGATTCCCACATTAAAAATCAGCAACAGGCTGTGGGATATACTCCTTGCCTTCAAGAGATAATGTTTTCAGATAAGCCATTAAAACATGAAATTGTGACTCAGTGCCAACATCCTGAATTCTGCAACTTGCTCTGTTCTAAAAGGATTAATGAACATGACCATGAGTTTCCTATTTTATGGGGAAATACTTCAGCCCCTGCTTCTGGAAAGTTTTTGACACATGCACTCACTGCAAGTAAATATGGTACAGTGTATGCAAAAGGCCTGTATAGCTAATTAAGTTGTTACCATCCTATTCCAGCTTGATATAATTGAACTGCTCTGTTCAAAATTAAAAATACTCTGTTCAAGTATTAAAAATGACCATTATAAATAATGGCTAGAATTCACCATCACAGTTACAAATGCAGAATTTGGAGTTACATATTCATGAAAGGCTTATATTCACAAAACTTACGTATTCAAAAGAATGGAAATGTCTAGGGATTATAAAAGCTGCCGCCCACCCCCACCCTGCTGGCATCAGAATTTACTGGGCAGTAGCCACTGCAAATGACCAGTCTGTTCTTCTGATCAGAATGCAGAAGCAATAATATTTCTACCCCCAAAAAGGGATCTCTGGTGTGAAGAAAAATTACAACAGGAAAAATTATGATCCTGCTTCTGATTTGCACCAGAGATTGTTTGTGGGAGGGAATGGGAACATCTGTCTGCTGCATCCTGACTGGTAGGAAAATAGACCCTTGTTGCTCACAGAAGCTGCTGCCCAGTAAATCCATATTGGAAGGGTGGGCCAGAAGATGCAGCTTGGCTGAGTAAGGCAGTTATATAACTATGTAGTGCATCTAGAATGGCATTCAACATAAATAAATAGGTTTTGCTTACGGGAATGAACTTGTCTTTTAGGAAAGTATAATGATTCTAGGTAATACTCTGCTGCTCCAGAGACCAGGACAAGGAGCAATGGATTGAAACTGCAGGAAAGGAGATTCCACCTGAACCTCAGGAAGAACTTCCTGACAGTCAGGGCTGTCCGGCAGTGGAATATGCTGCCTCGGAGTGTAGTGGAGTCTCCTTCCTTGGAGGTTTTTAAGCAGAGGCTTGACAGTCATCTGTTGGGAGTGCTTTGAGGGTGTTCCTGCATGGCAGGGGGTTGGACTGGATGGCCCCTGTGGTCTCTTCCAACTCTACATTTCTATGATTCTATGAAAAATACTTTTCATTATTAATATGTACCTTCTAGGAAATACCTGAAGTGCAAAAAGGAAAACCAGGATTAAATTTTTAAGTACTGGCCATTTGATGGGGTTGCTTTGAGTGTGTATACCTGCATGGCAGGGGGTTGGACCTGATGGCTGTTGTGGTCTCTTCCAACTCTATGATTCTATATACTCTATATACTGATGCACAAGTCTAAAAATTTATTTAAAAACTTCACGTGAAAAAAATGGTTAACTTATCCGTGTAAGCAGTGTACCTTATCAAAAAAGGAACAATCCCCTTTTCTGAGTAGAGTAGCAAAAGGCAAGAGCATAGTCCATTCCAGCACAACCTAAAAGAAGCACACACATACACACCCCCTGCTCTCTGCTGCAGCACTGCTTCTGGCCTGTTCAAATGCCTGGGTGGGAAAATGGTGCTTCCCCTCAAAGGTACACTGAGTGTACAGGGGGTTGGTGTTTCTTTTGGGTTCTCCTAGGATGGACTAAGCTCTCATCTTTTGCAACTCTGCTCAGAGAAGGGGATGGTTCCTTTTTTTTTTTTAAATAAGAGTTAATACTGTACCTTAAATTGAATTTAGAAAAACAAAACAAAACATCTCCTTCTCTGAGTAGAGTGGCAAAAAGCCTTCTTGGATGCCTGGATGGAAAAATGGCAGTGGTGGCCAAGGGCAGCTGGCTCCCTAACATGGTGCTGATGCTTCCCCCTCACTGCAGAATGACCCTCGACTTCATAGAATCATAGAAATGTAGAGTTGGAAGAGACCACATGGGCCATCCAGTCCAACCCCTGCCATGCAGGAACACCCTCAAAGCACTCCCAACAGATGGCCATCTAGCCTCTGCTTAAAAACCTCCAAGGAAGGAGCCTCCACTACACTCCGAGGCAGCAGATTCCACTGCCGGACAGCCCTGACTGTCAGGAAGTTCTTCCTGAGGTTCAGGTGGAATCTCCTTTCCTGCAGCTTGAATCCATTGCTCCTTGTCCTGGTCTCTGGAGCAGCAGAAAACAAGCCCTCTCCTTCCTCTACCTTGCATCCCTTCAAATATTTAAATGTGGCTATCATGTCCCCTCTTAACCTTCTCTTCTGCAGACTAAACATACCCAGCTCTCTAGGTCTATCCTCAGGGCATGGCTTCCAGGCCTCTTACCATTTTGGTCACCCTCCTCTGGACTTGCTCCAGCTTGACCATGTCCTTCTTGAATCGGGGTGCCCAGAACTGGACACAGTATTCAAGATGAGATCTAACCAAAGCAAAGTAGAGTGGTACCAGTACCTCCCTCGATTTAGACACCATACTCCTATTGATGCAGCCGAGAATTGCATTGGCTTTCTTGGCTGCCGCATCACACTGCTGACTCATTTTCAGCTTGTGGTCTATGAAGACTCCTAGATCCCTTTCACACGTACTGCTATCCAGCCACGTGTCCCCCATCCTATATTTCTGTATTCCATTTTTTCTACCTAAGTGTAGGACCTTACACTTCTCTCTGTTGAATTTCATTTTGTTAGCCTTGGCCCAGCTCTCCACTCTGTCTACATCATTTTGAATTTTGATCCTGTCCTCTTGCGTATTAGCAACCCCTCCCTTATCTACTTATCTACAGGTCTCATCAAAATCCATAATTTTGGCCCCAAAACTTGCCTCAACTTATACATAAGGTTGACTTATACACAAGTATATATGGTATTCTGGTTTGAACATTTAATCTATACTGCCTCACAACAGGCTACACTGTTTTCCTACTCAGTGGATAATTATTTCATCCAGAATGTCTACATAAGCCAAATAATGATATGAGTTCACTAAGGATTAAGCAGTTTTTTGCGGGATCTTGGCTGTGGAGCTGGCATGGTGTGGACAAATAGCATGAAGAGTCCAGTTCAAGTTTCACTTTTAATCTTTAGATGGGGCAGGAACAATCCACAGCAGTAGCATTATGCTGTAATGGTGCTCAAGGCTTTCTCTGGATTGGTGAGAGGGGGAATCCACACATCCTGGGTTTCTCCTGTCATTGCCCAGAAACAGGCGGGAAATGATACAAAATCTCACAATATCTGAATAAAGGATTGAACTGATTCTTCCCAGCTTGATCATCTCAGCCTTCAGTTCTTTTTCCTGCCTGGGCCCAGAACAGAGCTTTTTCTTCACTCCCTTTTTTCAACTGCTTTATGTTCCTCTGCCTTTTCAGATTTCTTCTCTGTTTCATTATTGTCTATGTAGTTTGTTTTCTAAAGAAGGAAAAAAAACTTACTCGCCTTCTTCAATCTTTGTTCTTTCTTCCTTCCTTTCCTTGCTCCCCCCATCTCGCATTATGGCTTTGGTTGGTGAAAAGGGCAGTTTAATCTTTAGGAAAAAAGATACAATCTTACACAGGCTGTTCAGTTTCTGATTGCATGAAGGAGAGTCATGCCAAATCTTGAGTGTTCTGATAGCTTAGCGAGCTCAGCTCCCGAGAGGACTCCACTGCTGAAGCAATTTCAACAGGTTATGCTGGACAACATGCCTAGAGAGCCATTTCTCAAACAGCTGCAGAGGAAATTGTGGCATCAGGCCAATCTTCTTGGGAGGTGCTTGGAGAAGAGGGGACAGGGGCAACCATGTCCTTGCTGGAGGAATCAATGGTGAGCAGGGGTTTCCATTGTATCTCCTCATCCTCACATGTGCTACACTGCCCCCTCCGCCTCCACTCATCATTTCTGCATTCAGCTTCTTGCACCTTTCTCCACAGTTCTGAGAGTAAGGATGGCCACTGTTTTGTAGTGCCTACCATTCTGAGCACAATGATTGCAGCAGCCATTTTGGATCTGCACGGCAGCAGGCTGCTTCTGTGTTCATCAATATCATATAGCCAGAAATAAAACGAAGCTTTATTGGCAACCTTTCAGCATTTATTCATATGGCTAATGATTCTGCTACTTCTTCCACCAATTTTAGTTGCCATGGTCACACCCAGCATAGCCACTCAAAGCTTTCACTTCCCTCCTTACCAGTGCAATCTAATTCACAGTGGGAGTGATTAGTTCCTACACATATGCTCAAGCACCATTATCTTCCCTACATTCTTCAAAGGCTTCTGAGAGTGAGTCAAATTTGATTCCATGGTCTTAGAAGGTGATTCCAAGCACAACTTAAGTTACACTCATGGATCTGATGCAGAAGAGAGGAAGTTGTCAGATCTTGATTCCACAAGAAGGAATAACCTGACAGGTTATTTCATTCAGAAATTTTTTTACCTGTTTTACCTTTGGGATTTCCTCCCTTCAAGAATGCATTTGGTAGCCAGCAAGAAGAAACCTCATCTGAGACCAGGCACACCTCTGTCTTCCGTTAACCAAAATCGTTAGGGAGGATTTTTTTTCCTGTAGGTGCTCAGTTCTGAATGGGCTGCTATCCCTGAAAAGTAAGAAGGGTGTCCCAGTAGCACAAAGGTTTAAAACGCCCAAGAAACAAATCATGGAGAAACAAAGTTCTTTTGGTGGACTCTCCCATGGCATCCTTTGCTTCTGGGGCCCTGCCTCCCAAAGAAAGAGGAGACTTCTTTAAGGATCCTGAAGAAAAATATGCTGAAGTCTCCTTGAAGAACTCACATGAAGCAGCAGCTCTTGGCATTTGGAATTCTACTTCTACCTCTCTGTTCACCAGTGCTTTCTTCTTATTGATACAGCACATCAATGGAAGACATTGAAGAAATTTGGTTATTCTGACTCAGTCATTTCAGTGCTTTTGGCATCACATAGTCAACCTCTAGATAATGAGGCTTGGAAAGTTTTTACTAGGTGGTGTAAATCAAACTGTCAACTACAAGTCTGCCTCCTTCTCACATCTGTTTGCCTTCTACAAAAAGGGCTTCACTTAGGCTGTAGGCCCAACATCCTGAAAAGACAGGCTGTAACCTTGTCTTCTTTACTGTCCAAAACTTCTGGAGTTACTCTGTCTTCTCACCCTCACATTAGGAGGTCCTCAGGGGAACAACACTTATTTCTCCCCCTGTGATCCACACTTGTCATCCGGGAATCTTACACTGGTCTTGCAGCACTTACTAATGGCACCCATTTAAGCCTGTCAAGATTGTCTCCTTAACACATTCTTTTACTCAGTGTGGCCTTTTTAGTGGCTGTTACCATCACACACTGTGTTTCAGAGCTGGTGGCTCTATTGGTGGCCCTGTCAGTGAAGGAACACCTGTGCTGTTTTTTGGAAGACTTTGTCTCTCTCTGGCCAGGCTTTTCCTTTCATTCTCCCTTCTTTCTGTCACAGGCCCTCAAAACCACAAGAAAAATCATGGCACATTCTTGATGTGTATAAGCATTAAAGATCTATATCTTTAGAGCTAACTCATTCAGACAGTGTGATTCTCTGTTCCCTTAAGTTGGCTCCCGTGGGGCACAAAGTATTCTTATCCACAATTGTAATTTGGATTAAACCATGCATACTTATGGCGTATGAGCTTGCCATGGCTGCTCATTCCATCGTGGATGCTCATGGTTGTTCATTCCATCAGAGCTACAACTACTTCTGCAGGTTTTCCACAAATGTGTCCATCAGTGACGTCTGCTGGGCTGGTACCTGGAACACATCTTCCACTTTCTTCTGTCATTACGAAACTGAGAAGTATAGGTTGGCAGGTGTCACGCTGGAGAGGAGCATACTCCAGGAGGTGGTTAGAAAGTATCTGTTGTTGGAGGGCTTTGGTAAGTCCTAGAATATGTGAATTTCTCCTCTCACCAACCCATTGGTTAGTTACCATGAAGGTACACTCTGTGTTGTTGAGAAAAAGGAATCTACCCTCTCTCCTTCAGTGACTGCACACTTTCTCCAGGTTGCAATGGCCTGTGACTCTCTTTCTTAGCCATTCTTATCACTGATTAAATCTCTCTGAGTGGGGGGGCGGTGTCTGAAGGCTTGGCTAGGACATGAACTGTAGGCTAAGGTGGCCTAGTTAGGATGAGTCCATTCAATTTTTTTTACTCAGGTATCATGAAACTTTGTGTCCTGCCCTTCTTGTTTTTGGGCAGTGACAAGAGAAACCGAGGGATACATCAGAATACACCTTCACAGTAAGTAACCAATGTCAAATTCCCAAGGCTTGGATGAAGATCTTTAGCCTGCTTGGCAGGGGCTTAGTTAGTAATGATGCAGGCAGAGATCCTGCTGGGCAACCACGTCAGCAAAAGCAGACGGCAGTGGTGACAGGAAGAAAAAGGCTGTTGGCACAGTCGCAGAGGATGGGAGAGGAAAACCAGTGGTACGGGAACAGACAATGACTGGTTTCAAGCAGTCTTTTCCCCCAAGTATGGCGGTGGTGGTGGTGGAGAGTCTTTTGAAGCGAGGAGCTCTAGAAAGTGTGCTTTAACTGCTGGGCCTGTGGCACAGGTAATTTATCTAGGCTTCCTTCCCTTCAAGGTCATCCCCCACCACCCCAAAGCTATGCTTTGGAGGAAAAGGCTGCCTGGACCAAGCAGCTTCTCCCATTTATTGCCACAACTGACAATTCCCTCAGTCAGCATGCAGCAAGTGCAAACACACAAATCGCAGACTGTTCCGGATGCCAAATGTGCACTAACAACAAATGATTTTCATTTTTTTTAGAATACATGCTAACTGCTGACCAAGTGGAAAAACAAAAATGTCTGTCTGTGATCCAGAAGTCTAAAAAATATATGACAAAAGGAGAGGGGAATACTCTGCAATAGCTGGGAAGCACTGAATTTATTTGCTTTTTAATGCTGCACACTGACATACAGAAGCATATGTATTATAAACAGAAACAGTAAAACATTTACTGTATTATTAACAAATTATAAACTTATATACCTATATAAATATTAATTTCAGGACATCATTTCAGGGAATCATTAATCCCTAATTAATCCCAGTCAACAATGTCCTGAAATTAATATAGATGTACATATCCATGTGGAAATTTCACCATTCTGGTGCACTAGTTTCAGCCTGGGACATTTTCCATCTTGTTACAATTTTAAATTCCCACCAGCTCTAAGATACCCATAATTGCTTCCAAACCTTCATGTGATGTTAAATTTAGCACAATCTGGGAAAAGACTGAACTCTTGTTATTTCTGCAGGAGGAAGAGAAGCCAATGCTCTTCACCAGCGATGCATTCCTGCAACCTGAAATCTTTTGAACCCAAGCTGGGACATTCTACTGCATTAAGCAAGCAGAACCTATCACCTCAAGCCTGAAGAAAAACACAAAATCCTCTTCACTATTATTGTGACTTTGAGTAGGCTAGTGTGTTAGATACTTTTACTATAACAGTTCAGTAGGGACTCAAATTCATTACATTTCTAATTTCTTCTGGCCACAACCACCATTAGTATATCCATTTGGTCCAAGCCAGCATGATATAGTGTTTGAGTGTTGGACAACAACTCTAGAGACAACTCTGTTCAAATTCCCATTCTGCCATAGAAACCACTGGATGGCCTTGGACACATCACGCTACCTCAGCCTTAGAGGAAGGCAAAGGGAAACCCCCTCTAAACAAATCTTTCCAAGAAAACCCTGTAATAGGGTTGCCTTAGGGGCACCATAAATCGCAAACAACTTGAAGACACACAGCAACAACAGCAAAATTGCTTTGTCCACACTTACCATCTAACATTTCCATAACATCCTACTCAGTTTCTAAGAGGCTATAAGTAAAATTATAAAAATTCTTTAAATTAGTGGTTATTTTAAGGGTAGAGCCATTCAGATTCTAAATGGCCACTGGATCTCTGAAATTCCGATCCTTATTTTACATTCCATTTATCTCTTAATTTAAAGTAAAGATGGCATAAATCTTTAAAAATGCCACCCTGCTTCCAAAATGGGAGTATTTTCACCATTGCTCTGGTGTACAGCATCCCTGCAAACTTGTTTTTAAACAGCTAGTCTCCTTAGCAGACACTGAAAACTGCACAGGCAGTTGCCTTTATATTCTTCTGGGATATACTTCTCTCTCAGCAGCACCAAGTCAAGATAAGTGACCAGTTAGTGTAAACAGCAATTCACTCCAATTTTACCATAGACTATGGGTGAGGAAAGAGCAGACTAGATACAGCCCCTGGGTCAAATTTATGTCTGAAAAACCAATCTATTCAGCCCAAATGCTCCCAGGATATGTAGAAGATAATTTTTCCATTTTTTCCACCCTCCACTGGATTATTTTAGGCTGAGAAGAGAAACTGATATTTGAATTACTTCCTGTTGAAAAAAAGACCTCTCCTGGGATTAAAATGACACACCTTATGGCCCTGCCCATTCTCTCTAGGAGACATCTGAGAGCAAAATTTTCAGTATTTTTTCCAAGGGAGTACAGCCCCCTCAGAGTCCAATGTGGCCCCCAACCCTGATTGCTGCCCACCCCAACATAGATACAATATAAGAAAGCATACCTTGCAGCCAATGGCCAGGAGGACATGGAGTGAAATAATGATAGCCAGGATGGCACAGGCAGTGGCCTTGGTGTCTGAGCGGATAACTGGCCAGAAAGTGAGGACCAGAACTGAGCCAGACAGCCCCATTGCAAATACAATTAGGAGCCACTGCAGCCATGGTATTGGGATCAGCCACAGGACCTATGGGGGAAAAAAATCAATCTGAATCGAGAACTCTCCATGTAATACATTTTAGGAGGGAAAGGTATTTAGAAATTCATTCTCATTCTACAGAAAACCAAAAGTTTTGAAGGAAGTACATTGAAGTAGAGATTTTAGTATGATGTACATGTTCCTCTACCACACTCCATTTATCTACTCACCGCAGTGGGAATGTAAACAAATAGGGAGTAGCCATAGAGGCACACCATCTCCAAGAAAGTGTAGGAGTCTTTATGGATGTGGATTCCATTCCGCCACTGCAGGCAGCCCCACAGGCCAAGGGGAACCAGCCAGGCATAGCTGTAGATAACTATTGCTGCAATAGTCACTGCAGAGAAGGGAAGTTGTCAGTATTCACTAGAGCAATAGCATTAAAGGGTAAAAAATAAAGGTAAGTCCTATCATCAAACATATTTTATTAAACCTTCCACAGGCCCTAGAAGGAGGCAGGAATAGATGTTCCCTAAAAATATCTCCATAAACAACTTATCATCATCATCACTGGTTTCATTTATATATCTCCTTTCTCCTGATAGTGGGACTCAAAGCAGCTAGCATATTTAAAACAATACAAATTGAAAACAATACAAAACATTCATAGAAGGATCAATAAGATTTAAAAAACAATGTACGAAGTTTAAAACATTACACATGAAAAATATTAAAATGCATTAAAAGAATATACAAACCTTAAAAACAGAATTGCTCAGTGTTACAAACTCAATCCTAGTCAGTTTATGAAAGCCTGAAATGTTTTGACTTGCTGACAGAAGGACTGCAGGCCATTCTGGCCTTGCTAGGGAGCGAATTCCAAAGACAGAGAAGGCACTGAAAAGGCCCTTCCCTTTGTTTCTACCAAAGGAGCCTGAGAAGGTGCTGGGGCAGAGAGAAGGACCTCTCCAGATGACCTTACAACAATACTGGGCTCATAAAGGGAGATACAGTCCTTCAAACAACTGGGTCCAAGCCATACAGTGCTTTATAGGTCAAAACCAGCATTTGAATTGTGCCCAGAAATGGACCAGCAGACCGTGGAGCTGTTGCTGTATGCTCCTAATAACCAGGCCCAGTTAACAACTTGACTGCAGCTCTTTGTGTCAACTGAAGTGTCTGAGCACTTTTTAAAGAAAGCTCCACAAAGAGCACATTATAGTAATCTGAACAGGATGTAACCAAGTTATATACCACCATGGCCAGATCGAACTTCTCCAGGAACAGGTGCAGCTGGAACTCTAGTTTTAACTGTGGGAATGCACTCTTGCTCACTGCTAAAACCTGGGCCTCCAGGCCCAGAGCTGAATCTCAGAGTATCCCCAAACTGCAAACCTAAATTTTCAATGTAGAGGGTAAGCCCATTTAACATAGGCTGAAACCCTATTCCCAAATCTGCCCTTCAAATGACCAGGAGCACTTCTGTCTTGTCTGGATTAAACTTCAATTAGTTTGCCATCATCCAGTCCATTACAGCTGCCAAGCAGTTTAGCACAGGAACAGCTTTGTTGGAATTAGTTGGAAAGTAGTAAAAGAACTCGCTATCATCAGCATACTGATGACAACTGACCCCAAAACTCCAGACAACCCCTCCCAATGGTTTCATGTATGTTAAACAGCAGAGGGGACAAGACTGAACCTTGAGGGACTTCACAGGCCAAGAGCCAAGAAGCTGAGCAGGAATCCTCCAGCACCACTCTGATAATGGCCCCCCACAAAAAAAAAAAAAAAAAAAGCATGGAAGAACTGTAGAACAGTACCACTAAGCCCCATCCCAGCAAGGTGACACAGAAGGATATCATGGCTGATGGTACTGAAAGCTTCTGAGGTTCAGCAAAACCAACAGAGACACACATCCTCCTCCAGTTCCTTCCGTAGGTCATCCAGCAAGGTGACCAAAGCTGTCCGTTCCATAACCCAATCTGAAACCAGACTGAAATAGATCTAGATAATCTGTCTCATCCAGGAACCCCTGTAGTACCACATGCTTTAGTAGCTTGCCCCCAAATGGAAGGTTAGAGACTGGCCTGTTGTTATCTAGAATGGTAGGATCCAAGAAAGGCAGGCAGGCATTTATTTTCAGAAGAAGTTCCACCACAGCTGCGGTTAAACGTGTTGGAACTCTGCCTTGTTGTAAAGAGGCATTAATCACTTCCCTTACCCACTCAGCAAGTCCTCCTATGGCCTGTTTAATTAGCCAGGAAGGGCAACAATCTAGTACACATGTGGTGGTTCTCACTGCTCCAAGGATCCTGTCCACATCATCGGGCTGTATGAAGTACACAGTATCTTTTAAAGCAGTCTTCCATTGGAACAGGTGAATGGGGGAGAAGGGGATGTGTATGTGTGCATGCATCTGTTCTAGTTCTGTGGGAATGAAATACAGGAAGGAGAGCTGGAAACCAAGACTTCTGCATTGGAAATGCCACCTGTTTTTCCTCTTTCTCACATCCCAGAGAAGAAATGAAGTGTCATTACTACTATTATTTCCTGCTTTTTCTGGGATGTGTAAATGAGCCTTCTTAAAAGGAACAACACAGAGTTTACTTCCCTTTTTTCCACCCACATCTGTGCCTGATGTGTCTACAGTAGTCCATGCTGACAAAGTGAAAACTGTCATTAAGCCAAGACTAAGCACAAAGTGTAAGCTGCAAGATACATCAAAACCTCACCTTTGTGGAACTGGGGGCTGTAGTGGAAGGAAGTATTGCCCATTTTCTCCAGGAAGTTAGATAAATTGCCACTGATTGCCAGTGTGAAGACCAAGGTGGCACAGATCCAGAAAGGTCCTGCAACAGATAGAAATGCAACTTCAGAAGAGATCAAAGATCAAAAGAGGAGGAGAAAGTTTTTCCCACAGAGAAAGGCTTCCTATATCAGCATAAAATGCAGAAGGTAGCTACATAAAGGTTTTCTATTATTTAATGACTGAATTCACTTACCAAGTCCAGGCAACAATAAAACTTTTAAAGAACAAAGGGAGACATCCCAACACAGCACTTTAAAGGTGTTCTGGAGGGAAAGCCGCATTTGAGAGTTGAGGCCATCCCATATTATCAGACCATTAGCTCATCCACTCTGTATTGTCTGACACAAATGGCAGCCAATACCCATGGCCCTCCCTACGCTTGTTTGCGGAGATCCTCTGATGAGACCCTGAGAACTGAAACTGATCTAGACTAGTTATGAAGCAAATAAAAAGGAAGGGTTTTCATTAAGAGGTCCTGCAACTCAAGATGATGACATGCTGCACTGCTTGAGTAAGGTGCAGCTTCTGTCTTAGGCTGCCCTACAGCTCAAAGTCTACTCTGCCTTTACATCAGGGGAGTATACTCTGCTAAAGACGCAACTTCCTTGTACTCACCATACAGGTCAGGGTTGTTTCGCAAGCGATGCCATATAAAGTTCTTCCCTGGCACTGGAAGAAGTGATCCCTTTATCCTGTCCAGCACCTGATAAATTGGAAGAGTGTGCCTCAGAAAAAAATGTCTCCCAAAGACAGTGTAACTGATACTCAGAGATCCAGAGCTCCCTTCTCTCCATTTCAATGGACAGTAATGCTATCATACCCTACCACCCCTCTTATGAGATCTGCGATTTTCATAAATTTGACTTATTAAAGACTGGAGAACATGAACAAGGTCATGCTGTCTGTGGACGAGTTTGGGGTCATGACGGTGGGAAAGTCCAGATAGGATTATGCAGAAAACCCTGACACTGATGGGTTTGCGCTAATTTCTTCACCGCTTCAGGCTTTTTGCATTTTCGAACACAATAGAAGATGAACTGCCCAGATAAAGCAATCAGAGACCATCCCTTGATCTTATCCTATGGATATCTTCCCTATACTCCTACCTGACTGAACATTAACATGTAAAGTCAAAGGCTTCCACGGCTGGAATCCATAGGCTGTTGTGGGTTTTCTGGGCTTTGAGGTTGTGTTCTATTAGTATTTTCTCCTGATGTTTTGCCTGCATCTGTGGCTGGCATTTTCAGAGGATCCTCTGAAGATGCCAGCCACAGATGTAGGCAAAACGTCAGGAGACAATACTAATAGAACATGGCATCAAAGCCCAGAAAACCCACAGCAACCTATGAACATTAACAGATTGTTATGAATCCCATCAATGTTTTATCACCTTGGAGTTAAAGCAATCAGCCCATTCTATTCCCCTTTGTCCTGTAGGAAAGCCATTACCGCTGTCAATGCACCCCTTCAGAATATGAAACAGGGTATAAAAAGCTTAGCTTTGACCCCAGCCAACTGTACTACATAGTATGGTAGTAAGTGGTATATGGTACATAGTGCCCCAGACTGCCATTCTTCCATCCTACCCGCAGTTGCTCTTTGAGCCCTTCCATTGCAACCTCCTTCTTCAAGATTGTTAATTATCATCCTTTCCACTCCTAATCTCTCTCTATCCAACCTCTCCCACCTCATTTTTCGATATCCGTGTATGGTTCTTAAGAATATCTGATTTCTCCTATATCTGTCCATTCAAATAAAACACTTTGTTTAACTTTAACTGAAGTCCTCTCTACAGTTAGTACTGGTATGCATAGATGAAAAGATCCTGCCATTACCCTCCTCTCGCAGGCCTCCTTTGAACTATAATTCCTTCAAATCCTAAGGTGATGTGGGTGGTCCCCAACATCCCTCATCTCTTAGGATAACAGAAAGATCACTGGGAGTTACAAACCTATGTTCCACTCCTTGCACTAGGCAAAATTGTTCAGGCATGGAAAGATCATCAATAGCACTGCTTGTCTAAGGCCACCTGGGAAGTTCACAGGAGAGAGGAAACACAGTGTACGTTTGGCATTCTGGCTAAAAGGCTGCAGTGATGCTAGCTGGACATGGGACAAGTTCATAAGCATTGTCCTATTCTAATTTCGAAGTGAGTAATCTGATCAAAAATGTGCACTATCCATATACAACAATGAAAGAGAGAATGGCAGCAAGGCACAACACAA
This sequence comes from Ctenosaura bakeri, assembly GCA_948474755.1. NCBI lineage: Eukaryota > Metazoa > Chordata > Lepidosauria > Squamata > Iguanidae > Ctenosaura > Ctenosaura bakeri. Next base: position 23,081 of record CAOLHI010004182.1, read on the forward strand.
TTATGTCTTGATTCAAGCAGCTTCCTCTGTACAAACTGCTATTGCTCTACCTTCTAAGAGAGAGAATGTCATCCAACTTTTGCTGGACTTAATCGCTCACCCCCACCATCCCCTTTCCTTCTTGTTTCATGTGTTTTTAGATCATAAGCCTGAAGGCAGAGAACTGTCAAACAAGCAACTTGTAAATCACTTTTCTGACTGAAGGGTGGGGTATACAATATTGGCCGATGTATAAGATATATCAGCGTATAAGATGCACCCCATTTTCAAACAGAGGGTGAAGTGATGGTAATAGGTTTCTAATACACTAAATATTAATAGTTATATTTTTCTGTTTTATATAGCATGAGTTTGAAATATATTTTTATTGTTACTTCTTTAAAAAGGTAGTTATGTCTTTGTGATACTATACATTTTAACAAGAAATATTGGTTCAAAAATCAAAAAGAAGGTGGTCTAGGACTTCCAAATTTAAAATGGCATTATTACGCAAATCAACTGAGGTATATTATAGAAGGAGTCTCAGGAAAAGGTGGCTTAGAATGGTTAGAGATAGAAGATACGAATATTGAGATGAAATTGGAAAATATATTTTTCAGGAATTTTTCAAAGAAAGAATTAGAAAAGATAGAAAATCCCTTTATAAAAAATATAATAGAAATATGGAAGAAAAATAAAAGAAAATTGTTACCGAATATATCAACATTAACTCTGATAATAATGATGGAAAAATTTCCAATAAATTTAAGAGAAATAATAGAGAAAGAAATAAAAAAACAAAAAATATATAGATTAAAAGATTGGATGAAAATAATGATTAATAAAGATAGAATGAAAGAGAGACTGCCGGAAACTAAAATATCTTGGTTAAATTACATACAGTTAGAGCAACGGACAAAGAGTATGAAAAGATATGTTAAAGATTTTAAAGAATATACTAAATTTGAACAAATTATTATTCAAAGAGAAAATATGCAAGAAAATGAAATACTAAAGAGTATTACAAGTGAAATATATAAAATATTGGCAAAACAACAAGAAGAGGATTATCTTAGAAAAATGTGGGAGGAAGAGACATGACAAAATATAGAAATACAAGAATGGAGAAAAATTTGGAAACAATGTCATTTAAAAAATTATCGATAAGAATAAAAGAGGATTATTATAAAATAGTTTGGAAATGGTATTTGACTCCAGTAAAATTAAATCAGATAGACGAGAAATATTCAAGATTATGCTGGAGAGGATGTCAAGAAATTGGTACATATATGCATATGTGGTGGAATTGTAATAGGATAATGGAATTTTGGCCAAAGGTTTTTAAAGAGATAAAAGAGATAATAGGAGTTGAGATATATATGTCCAAATATAGGGTTGTTGTCTATATATAATATATATATATTATATATATATATATATATATATATATATATATATATATAAAAAATATATAATAAGGTTGAGTGTACCCAGGTAATGAAGGAATTAATAACAAATTTGTTAACTGCAGCAAGGTTAATAATAGCAAAAAAATGGAAAACAAATGAAAAACTTCAAATAGAGGAATGGTATAAAGAAGTGTAGAAAATTGCAATTAATGATAAATTAACGAATTAGATTTATGAAAGGTCTTGTAAAAGGGAATGATTTTGAAGAAATTTGGAAAATATTCTTGGAAAAAGCTTTGATAAGAGATGGTAAAGCTATCCTTTCACAAGAAGAATGGCAGTTTTGGAAAGTGGATTAAATAACAAGTTGGCTCTGGGGGGTGGGTTTATTCACCTTTTTGTTAACTATGTGGAGTTTTGTTTATATTGGATTTGTGTTGTTTAATTTTTTTGTATAACAAAAAAAAAGTAAGTTGAAACATAATCGGCTTTGGGGAGTGGGTTTACCTTTAGAAATAGTTTGATATGTTAAGTAATAAGATTATATTTAGTAATAGCAATAGATTAAATGTAAGGGAAAAATATAGAATTAAGAATGAAATTATAATAATAATAATGAGTATAATGAGAATCATAGAATCACAGAATCATAGAAATTCAGAGTTGGAAGAGACCACATAGGCCATCCAGTCCAACCCCCTGCCATGCAGGAACACCCTCAAATCAATCCCGACAGATGGCCATCAAGCCTCTGCTTAGAGAATGAGATTTAGAGATAGGTAACAAAAATTTAGAGATAGGTTTAGAGATAGGTAACAGAAGTATACAAGTAGTATGATATAGAATAAGCTGAATAAGTCTATGATTGTAATGGTATTGGACAGAAATAATAATGTAAGCTTGTTTTTGTTGAAATTTCTTTGTTTCACTATTATGTGTATCACATGGTGTTTTACTTTTTTGTTTTTGTTTTTTTCCTGTATAATCAATAAAAATTTAATTAAAAAAAAAAAGACCTCACCTGGAATACTGTGTCCAGTTCCGGGCATCACAATACAAGAAGGATATTGACAAGTTGGAACATGTCCAAAGGAGGGCATCCAAAATGGTGAAGAGTCTGGAAACCATACCCTATGAAAAGTGGCTTAGGGAGCTAGGTACGTTTAGCCTCACAAAAGGAAGGTTAAGAGGTGACATGATAGCGATATTTAAATATCTGCAAGGATGTCATGTTGAAGATAGCAAGCTTGTTTTCTGCTGCTTCAGAGACTAGGACACAGAGCAATGGATTCAAAGTACAGGAAAAGAGATTTCACCTAAACTTCAAGAAGAACTTCCTGACGGTAAGAGCCATTTGACAGTGGAATATGCCAGCTTGGAGTGTGGTGGAGTCACTTTCTTTGGAGGTTTTTAAACAGAGCTTGAATGGCCATTTGCTGGGTGTGCTTTGAGTGTGTGTTCCTGCATTGCAGGGGACTTGATGGCTTTTGTGGTCTCTTCCAGTTCTATGGTTCTATGATATACATACATATACATACATATATATTGCTCTGGCATCTGGGGCCTCTGTGGGACCCTGGAGGTTGCAAAAAAACCAGTTTGGGGCCAGGGGGATTCATGCAGCTCATGAGCCTCACTTTTGTCCACTCCTGAACTACTGGAATCCTAAACCCAAACCTCTCTCAATTGCCTGCTCAAAACCCTGCTAAATATCCCAGCATGTATTTGCAGGTTCTATTAACGCACTATCCTCTCTCATCTGGTATGTTTGATTCCTGTTTTTATCTATGAAGTCAGAGCTACAGAAGTTCTGTTACCTGATGTGTGTCAACATCAAAGAATGCTTGGTAATATTCAAAGGTCCAGAAACTGGACTGCTTCTTCTGGAAACTCAGCAACTGCAAAGATAAGAGTGCAGGTTACTGTTTTGCCCATGATTAGGAGGATGAGTATAGTTAGCACAAGTAAGAGCTGGATTACTTCTGAAAGTAAAGTAGCTATCCTGCTAATTGTCAATATGCATAAGATGGCAATGTGAGTTTACATCAAACAATCAACAATCCACTCTTTATAGGCTGCTTTTGAACTTTAACTGGTTGGAAGAAACAGTGAAAGACTCAATGGTTAAATGGGCAAAAGATACAGCTCATAGTATTTCCCCAGAACAATGGGAAAAACTAAGGTTGTATAATCAAAGGCTTACTAGATCATATGATCTTCAGGAAAATTGGTTGAAAATGTTGTATACATGTACCTTCTCATGAGACAGAATTGTTAGGATGTATAAAGGTTCAAGTAACCATTGTTGGAAATGTGGTGAGGCAGGAGGTACCTTCTATCATATGTGGTAGGGATGCAACTGTGCAAAGAGATTCTGGTATATGACAAGATCTAAAATCCAAAAGATACTACAGAGGAAGATTGATTTAGAGCCTGAACTATTCCTACTAGGCCTTTTAAAGATTAATCAAAAGGAAAGCAGAAAGATTGGAAGATTATTCTGGTACATGGTTACTGCAGCCAGAATAGTCTTCGCAAAATTTTGGTGTACTACCGTAGTTGCATCACCACTGAACAAGAATGGATGGAAAAGCTGGTTGAGATTGCTGAAATGGATAAACTTACCTATATGTTAGACAGAAAAGCCAATAGCAAATTCTGCAAAGTTTGGGAACTGGTTAAAAGATATTTTCAAACACAACTTGGAGAGACAAGCGTTACACAGTTTGGTCTCTGAATTTTCTGATAACTTTGAATCTCTGATTATTTGTAAGAGATGTTAAGGGACTGAACCTACTTTTAGTTTTTTAATTTAATTTAATTTACAACCTGAACTTTTGTTGAAGGTGTTATTATTCTTTGGGAACATAATATTTCAAATAGAGTTCTCCCTCCACATTCACAGGTTTCACATTCACAAATTTGATTATTTGTGAGTCTACATGCTTTCTCCCCAATTCTCCTCCTTCCTTTCCCTGGCCGGAGCAAGCGGGCCACACGATAGCCCAGGGAGAGGGACGCTGGTCTCCCTACCAGAGGTGATAATGGGTTGGACCTGCTCTGGCCCCATGTTTTGCAGTGGGCAATCACGAGGCAGGTCAGCTTCATTCCTGCGAAAGCCACCTGGAAGGGACACCCACGATCTGAGCCTCACTGAGCCTTGCTCAGATTGCCAGTCTCCCTTCCAGGCGGAGATCGCAGGAAAGGGCCTAATCTGGCCTGCAATTGTCACCCGGAAGGGACTCTCGTGATCTGAGCAAAACGTGTGAGGCTGGAGTGACCTTGGCCAGGTTATCCCCAACCGTTCTGGCCTTGCCTGCTTTACTCAAGATTGTGGGCGTCCCCCTCAGTGGGCGATTGTGGGGCGGGCTAGCTCTGTTCCCATGATAGCCGCCTGAAAGGGATGCCTAAAGCAGCCAAGGCCAGAGTGGATGTCAATCGCCCAGCTGAGGTTGCTTCAGCCTCCTGTGCTTTGCTGAGATCGGGGGTATCCCTTCCAGTCAGCGATCACGGGAATGGAGTTAATCCACCCTGCAATTGCTGCCCGGGAAGGCCACCAGAGATCTCAGGAAAGTGCGTGGGGCCAGAGCAGGTCTGGCCACACGATCGGGAGGGGTGCCTCCCACAGGCCTCCCTCTTGGTGGGTGATGGCATGGCTGAGGTCGCTTGGGCCTTGTGTGCTTTCCAGTGGTCGCGGATGTCTCCCTCCATGGGTGATTGCAGGGCAGGGTTGCTCCAGCCAGCGATGGCTGCCCCAGAAGGACACCAGAGGCCTTGGCCACACCATAGTCCCTGGGGAGTTAATCGCAATTATTCCATTTTCATGGGTGTTCTGTGCACCAAATCCCCACAAATGTGGAGGGAGAAATGTACTTCTCTTTTCCCTCTTTTAAATGATGTGGGCTATTTATAACAGTAAGATTACTGTCATGTAAGCCTAACTAATTTTGGCTATATCAATAGAGTTAGGGAAAAGAATACATCCCTCTTTCTATTAACACTTTCACCATGGGAAATGATTTGAAGGAAAAAGGAACAGTCAACAGAACTTTCAAACTAAGATTAGGATTAACATTGGGGTAATAAAAATAAAATTAAAAAGAGAGAGAGAGAGATTTTATCCCTTCTCCTACTATGCTATCTTATCATTCATTTTTTATCTTAGGAAGGCTGATACTGAAGTACGTTTTGTTCCGGCCTGTTATCTCTTTGTTTGGGGAGGTCTAGTCCATTCCCTTCATTATTTCTCCTCCCCCCGTTTTTTTTCTTGGTCCCTTTATTTTCCTTCCTTTTTTTCTCAGTGTGTTCTTCTTTTTCTTTTTTTTCTTCTTTTTTCTCCCCCCTCTTTTTTTCTTTCTTTTTCATCAGTTTCTCCTTTTGAGCCTCCCTTTTACCTTGATACCCTTCACCCTTCCTCCTTGTTTATTGTTTATTGAACAGAAAGGATTAAACAATATTGATAATGTACAGTTCTGATACATCTAATTTCTCAACTGTCAACTCTATATACGTTCTTCTTTTTTAAACCCTCATTTTGCTCTTGGGCAATTTATATTGTAAGTTCTTTTTCATTAGGAATTTATGCGTTAATATGGACTTTTTATTATGTGGGCTTTGTTTTGTAACACTAATAGTTTCTTGATGTATTTTCCTTTTCCCTATTATATTCAACATAAATAAAATATTGGGAAAAAAACCCAAGTGGAAGAGCTCTTTTGCTTTTTTGAAGTGCCTCATCTCTTCCCCTCCCCCTATGGGCTATACTTGTGTGTTAAGGGAAGACTGTAATGCAGGATGGATTGTAATTCCTAAGGTAGTAAGTTGTTTTTATAGCAGTTTTGGTATATTGCATACAGGAAAGGAGATGGGTGCCTCCAGACAGAGGATCTCTATTGCTTACAATTCAAACACACTGTGCACAGCAGGAAAAAGGTTCAGCTAGAATCTTTTCTCCCTGTCGTTTCACTCTAAATAGAAATATTTATAGTAGCAGCACTCTGTTATATGAATCCACACCTAAACTCTTAATTTGGTTTCAGAATTGGGTTCAGAATTGGGTTCATCCCTATCCTGTGAGAACTGGGCCCTAGATCTATACATTCCAGAAGTAATATGCAGAATATTAGCCTCCACTTTTCTGATAGGTAGCTCTTCTTCCATTTGCTTTTGTTACATACTTTCAAGTTGACTCCAACTTATGGCAGCCCTCTCATTGGGTTTTTTTGGACAAACCTGTTCAGAAGAGGATCAGCGCTGCCCTCCTCTGAGGCTGAGAGTATGTGACTTGCCCAAGGTCACTCAATGGATTTCCATGGCTAAGAGGGGATTTGAACTGTGGTCTCCTAGTCAAAACCCTCAAATCACTAACCACACTAGCTCTCATTCTTCCATATTGGGTCTCAAATATGAGATTTTCTAAATTTCTCTTGTTTGTTTGGAGCACTCCAAAATCAGTCTTCTTGACCTAGCTTCATGTATACCTCTTCTCCCTAACATCAAATTTCACATCTGATCTCCCACTATCTTTTACAATAAATCAGGGTGTGAAATCACACTACAGAAGCAGTCACTAGCTATTAATCAGCAGCTAAGACAGCATGTGGCAGAGACTCACCTCAGTTTTATCATCCTCTTCCTCTGGCTCATGCTCTTCATTATAGCTGGAAGACATATCCAGGGTTGTATGGGCTTGCTGCTCCCTAACACTTGGGGTGGTGGCACTGGCATTCACCGCCAGCAAATCCATGGCCTCATCAAATTCTGCATTAAAAACATCAGGTCATCAGGACCAGCATACCAACTTAGACCTGAAGAAAGAACTGCTAGTATAGCACAAAAGAACATTCTAGCAGGTAGGCAGAAATAGGGTCAGAATAAAACCTTGGCAAGCTACTTGTCTGGAAAAACTGTTAAACCAATTATGCATGATTTGCTAAGTAGAAGACATAAGAAAGTGTCTTTTGGAACTCTGGAAGATTTAAATACCACTGAGTATCATTGTTCTTATCTTGTGCTCTTATCTTGTTCTCTCATGAGAATTACTTTCTTAGAATTTTTGCTTAGCTCTTAGCATAAACAGTTTATATATCAGGTACATAATATAAAATTTGGAGTTCTAAATGCTCTTTTACCAGGAGTGCATGCTAATTTTACAGTGCCACACTGTTGGGTCAATGGAATGCACTTGGCATGCAATGGACTGCATTAATGCATTTCTATCCTCTATGGTGCTTCCACATTAGATGTTTCCTGTTGTTTTCCCACTGTTTTTCCAATTTTAAAATACAAATAAGGAAAGAATGAAAAATGTGTTAAGAAGGGTAAGATGGAATCACTGCACAATGATCACATGTAGTTCTAGGAACACTAATACTATAAAAGGAGAGAGATTATACTATGCTGCCTAAGACCATAATCCACACATGCCCACTGGAACACAAGTCCCAATGAATTAAATAGAGTTTATTTCCAGACAAGAAGGTACTGGATTGCAACCAAAAAGTATAAGGAGAAAAACCTCAGTTCAAATCTCATCACAGCACCACACTTGTGCTTCCTCCTTCATATTCAAGATTGCTGCTTTACTTTGAAATAGTCATGCATAAGCCTGTAAATCCCATTGACCGCAGCTGATATTGTTCCTCCTGTTACAACTGTCAGTCCAGATTTCTTGGTCCTCCAGTCCTCTGTCCTTTAGCAAATGCTTGGGAAAGAGATAACAGTCATGTTTTGGGCTGGACACAACACTCTTTGAGAACTGTAGAGTTAGCAATCCTATTGTGGAGCACTGAGCAAAACAGGAAAACTGGAGACTGTTTCCACAAAAAATGGAATTTCTCCTTGGGAACCTGACCACTTTCTGAGAAAAAACATAGAGCTGTAAGCCCTGGGGTGGAGCTGGGGTGCCCCACCAAATAAAACTCCTGCCTTCCTCCAAGAAATTTCCCTTCAGTTACCAAATATCAAGCACTGGAGACGGTGAGACTCTGAAAATCATTCTTCACACCTGTGTTCATATTGTCTTGGTAACTTTGCTGTTGTTATGTGCCTTCAAGTCATTTCTGACTTACCATGATCCTAAGACCACCCTATCATGGGGTTTTCTGAGGCTGAGAGTCTGTAAGGTGCCCAAGGTCACCCAGTGAGTTTCCATGGCCGAGCGTGGAATCGAACCTTGCTCAGGCTGGCTCACTTGGTAACTTTGGATGCCTACACTATCTGCACTAGACTGTTATAGCGCTATTATTCCACTTGAAGCATCCCATGGAATCCTGGGGTTTGCAGTTTAGGCAGGAGCTGGCCGGACCCTCCCGAAACTGCAAACCGCGGGATTCCATAGGATGTTGCAAGTGGAATCATAGCGCTATAACAGTATAGCGCGGAAACGGGCTATATTCCAAAATGTCCCTTGAAGTTTTAAATTACGGCAACGCTAGAAGTTTGGGACTGAAAGAAAAGTCCGTTTTGGGAGGGCAGGATTCTTATTTGGGGAGCAATGCCCTCATTCCCTCTCCACCCCCCCCCAGCTACGCCCCATCAGGACCCAGAGGGATTAAAAAAAGAAAAGAAAAACTCACCATGAAACTTGAGCTCCTCGGAAGCAGCCATGCTGGAGCCGGATTATCCTAGAAGGGGGAAAGGAGTAGGTGTTGACAGAACTACATTTAAAACACGGCTACAAAGCGACGCGGCGGGCTCTCGTCCCTGCCCCCTAAGCAACGCTTGGCCCGCTCGGCACCCCCGCCCCATATCGTCCCCGGCGCAGCGGCTGCGGAGAGAACACCCGGAGGCAACCCCGGGGCCAGCCTCGTTTGGGAAACCTCGGCCCACCGAAGAAATTCCTCAGAGCTGCGCTTCGAGCGGCCACGAGGAACCCAACACCCAGAAGAAAGTCAATACCGAGGAAAAGCTGGCGGCGGCGGCGGCGGCGGTGGTCGACCGGAGCGGGAAGACTCCCCAGCTGCCACGGAAGCACTCAGCGCGCCGCCGTCTCGTCTACCGGCACTGCCCACAGAGGGCGGCTGAGCTCTCAGTCGGCCATAGACTTAAAAACTTAGAAAGCCCGCTCCCATTCCTCGCTCACACAGAGTTTTACGGTAAGGTGGCCCTGCTAGGCTCTCGCGGTTAACAGCAACGCGTCTTGTGGTACCTTGGAAAACACAGTCAGTTTTATTACGATATCAGCCTTCGTGGCACCTCACCTTCCTAATATCATATTTCATATCAGCTTAACCGTGCCATCCTGTTTCCTATTTCTGTCTATGGTTGTGAAAGCCGGACAGTGGAGAAAGCTCACAGGAAGAGAATCCTTTGAAATGCGGTGCTGGAGAAGAGTTCTCTGGATACCATATGGACTGCCAAGAAGACAAGCGAACGGATGTTAAAGTAAATCAGGCCTGAACTCTCTCTACAAACCAAAATGATTGAGGCCATTTCTGCACTCGGCTGTTATAGTGCACTTTCAACGTCCTATGGAATCTTTTGAGGCCCCTCCCTAAACTGCAAACCCCAGGACTCCATAGGATGTTGAAAGTGGAATAATAGCACTACAACAGTCTAGTGCAGAAATGGCCTGAGACTGTTGAAGTAGCTCCCTTAGTCTCTTGTTGCATAAATGGCAGGGAGGTGAAGGAATGTAACAGCACTTTTTAAGGCTAACTAGCTTTTATTTTAGCATGAGCTTTCCTGGATAAACCACTTCCTCTGATGCAGTACAGACCTCAGGATATCAGAGTGACACTCTGAGATACCACTCACTTTGTACTTCATCAGAAGTGGGTTTATATCCAGCAAAGCTCATGCTAAAATAAAATCCAGTCAGTCTTAAAGGTGTTGTTATGCTACTTTTTTTCCCCTCCTCCTCCCTCCCTCCCTTTTAACCTGTCCTACTTTGGCCACATCATAAGACTAGAAAAGACAATAACGTTCAGTAAGTTAAAGACAGTAGGAAAGGAGGAAGACCACCTTACAGGTGGATAGACTCAACCAAAGAAGCCCCAGCCCTGAGTCTGCAGGACCTGAGCAGGCCTGCTGGGAAATGGGTGACTTGGAATGCTCTCATTCACAGGGTCACCATGAGTCAAAGCTTACTTGACAGCTATTAACAACAACAACAACAACAACAACACACGCTACAGTGAGAAATTTTATTTATTTTATGTTTATTGAAATATATTTTAATACAATAAAACTACTTTTTACAAAGAAGACAAACAATAAAATATAACAAGTACAAACATCAAAAAGAGGAGAAAAAAATTCAACCTAAAAAGGAGACTGCACAACTACCTACCCTACTACATTGAACTACTATAACAATTAATACTACACAGATATGATTGACTTCCCACTCCCCAGATAAGGGTTGTTATTCATCCTTTAGACCGCTTTTCAAAAATCATAATTCTTAATTCTCTTTCTTATTGGTGCTAGTGCTCCAAGTATCTCAAATTTATTTAAAACCACTAATACATCTATTAAGAAGATAAACAAAAACAGTTTTAAGATAGATCCAACTTTGCTATTCAAGTAAAACCTTTTACAGTTTGTCTACCTTCAGTCAATACAAAGAATGACATAACTTTCTCCCATTATTTTTTAATTCAGTAATAGAATGATCTCTTAACAGTATTGGCAATTTGTCTGTCTCAACAACCAATCTTCTTGTGACGGGATCCTGGGTACAATGGGAAGTTTTCATTCCCCCACGGTCCTGCTAGGTGTCATGATCCACACTAAATTATGACACTAGGTGTCATAATCCACACTAAAGACCATTTCCACACTAGACCTTTACAGTGCTATTATTCCGCTTTCAACATCCTATGGAATCCTGGGGTTTGCAGTTTAGGGAGGTGCCTTTGAGGCCCCTGCCTAAACTGCAAACCCCAGGATTCCATAGGATGTTGAAAGCGGAATAATAGCACTGTAACAGTCTAGTGCGGAAATGGTCTAAATCTACTACATTCATTTCACAGCAGTGTCACTTGCATGACTGTAAAAAAAACCCCCAAATTTCAGTCCCTTGTCACATCTTTTCCTGAAGACAAAACAAAACAGCAGAGACAAACGTACTGAAAGCCCACTATTTTCCTTTTCACTGTTTTCTAGATGAGGAGTTGTAACTAAGGCCGTTTCCACACTACACTTTTATAGTGCTGTTATTCACTTTCAACCTCCTATGGAATCCTGGGGTTTGCAGTTTAGGGAGAGGCCTCAAAGGATTCCATAGGAGGTTGAAAGTGGAATAATAGCACTATAAGAGTGTAGTGTGGAAATGGCCTAAATTGGCCCTGCTCCGAGTCCTCCATGATTGTACAAAGCCCTGTAATGCATTCCAAGATCTGGCGGGCAGATGACAGCTCTCCTCAGAATTACTACCTCGGAATGGGGAAGGGGTCAGCGTAGTGTTCTGGTTTGAGCGTTGGCCTACGACCCTGGAGCTGGGGTGCACACTAGGAGACAATTTAAAAAGCCGTAGGGCGTTTATCTCCCAAGCTGGAGAGGAGGGTATTGTTGAGAAACATTGGTTTACAACAACTCGACAATGCCGCCCAACCTTAATGGTCAATCCGTGAGATACTTAAGCAGTCTTTCAAAACGCTGCAGCAGCCATTCGCCGTTCCGTTCTGATGGTAGTTGCTTCGGATTTTATAAAATACATCTACACCGCAGTCCCCTTCTCTCCCAACACAGCCTAAGTCCTAAACTGAATGCGACACCCTCTCGGGGAAGCATAGAGGGCTTTCAGAGTCCTCGCAACCACAACACGGAGAAGAGCCCACATAAAAACCAGTAGGAGAACAGGTGAGCGTTACTCTCAATGTTCCTATCTCTACTGCGGCGCCCTCACAGCGTCCTCTTCGGGGGCGCGGCCACGGTGGTTCGTCACGCTTTTCCGTCCGGCTGGAAACCTTTCCTAACTCGCACACCGGCTATGACGGATCCCCCGAGCGTCGCCTTCAAGGGCGAGAAGCCGTCCCTGTGGCAGCGGCTGCGGAGCGGCCGCCTAGGTTAGCTGGAGGCCTCAAGGGGCGGCGGGGGGGGGCGGTCACCGGCAGCCGATTAGGCGCTGCAGGTTGAGTTTGAGACCCCGGACGCCGTGGCTTCGGAGGGCCAGGGGCGTCACGTGGCTTTTAATGGCGGCCCAGGCGTCCGCTTTCTGCTGAAGGGGGCGCAGAGGGGCGCGTGTGAACGTGAAAGACGGACAGAGTGTGTGAGCGATGGATTCTCAGCCGGGGGTGGGTGGGGGGGGTGGCGGCACGGTGGCGACTGCAGTTCTCAGGCTAATCTTTCCGCGCCCTTCCCTCTTCTTCTCTCCCCTCCCCGCCCCAGCGTCGTGGGGGAAGAGCCTGCTCCACGACTACGCCGAAGCCTGCCGAGAGGTGGCGCAGGGCGTCCGGCAGCGGCCCGGGCGGGCCGGGCTCTACGTGTCGCTGCTGGCCGGGGCGGTGGGCTGCAGCCTGCGCAGCCCGTGCGAAGCCTCCTTCGAGGCCAGCCTGCTGGACGCCTCGGGCGCCCTCCTCCTCCTCTCGCCCTGGACCCGTAGCCGCACCGCCGAAGGGCACGTCCAGAGGCTGCTGCGGCTGAGGAACCGGGGCCAGCTGCGCTTCCAGCACCTGCTCCTTCTCTCCGTCGTCTACGAGGCCCCTTTCGACGAAGGAGCCGACCTCTATCAGGCGCACTGCGAGCACCTGAGGCCCCGCTGGACCGAGTTGCCCGGCCGCGTGCTCGACGTGGGCTTCTGGGGGCGCTGGTGGGTTTTGCGCGCCAAAATGCGGGACTCGGACGTCAACGAGGAGGAATTCCGGCACCTGCCAGAGCACCTCCGGACAGTCTCTTTCCATAACTTGCACTCGGAAGCCAATGAGAAACTTTTTGATGAGAAGTACAAACCTGTTATTCTGACAGAGGAGCAAATCCAGTAAGCTGAACCAGGGACAGCTGCCTTACTAGTGTTGCCTGTGGCTGTAGTTTGCTATCTCCATAAAGATCTGCTATGAGTTGTCTGCTTTCTGCTAGGAGCCCGATGCTCATTCTGCTGTTCTGATAGACATAGTTAGATATGGGCAAATAAATACGGCCTAGAAATGGGCAAAGTGTTGTGCTGTTTCTTCTGATCTTTCTTGACATTGTAAACTAGCTGTCAGCTCTTCTGTTCTTTATAGTCATCATTGCTCCAAACGGGATGCAATGTTCTGTAGCAATTCAGAGCATATATGGATCACTCCAAGTCACTTCCCCAAAATGAAACAAAACTGTTTCGTTATATCTTATTCCTGCATAGAGTTGTAAAGGAAGGCAGATCTGATTTTATTACCTGGTTTTGGGTTCAGTTTTCATTTACATATTTAATATATTTACTATAAACAGCTGTAGAAGGCTTACAGCTAAGACAAGGTGGCTTCCAGATCCTTATATTTATTGTGTGTTAGAAATTAACCAGCTTGATAGTAACTCTAAACATTATGAAAGAGTTGTTACTTTAAAAAAGAAAAGAAATCAAACTCTGCTTTGAAGTGCTAAATTTTCCAAGGACCTATTTTCAGTGAAGGACTTGAGCCCAAGCTTGTTTTCTTGCTGAATACATCTGCATTCTCTTGCTTTGTATGCACCAGGCCAGGTCAGAAGAAACATCAAGAGAACCTGCATAAATCAAAACCTTGCAAACTTTGAAATCCTGTGTAAATACTATCAATTCTGAGACAAAATTTGTGATTGCAAGTGCGTGGATACTGTATTTCAGCTAAACCTACTTCTAAACCTTGCTAAAGAGATAGTAAAGCTTGAGGTTGTATTCTGTGAAAAAAATGTTGCACAGGCATTGCTGGGGAGTGTGACATAAAATCTGTTTTCCCCCATTTTTCTTTCCTTTCCTTTCCCAGGTTTCTACACAGGTTCACCAACTTCAGAAGCAAGCACCCAACTGTTGAACTTGCTAGGCCAGCCTAACCATTTCACTAGGTGCTGCTTTCTCTTACCCTGCCTTTTAGTGGCTAGGATCTTTGCATTAACCTTGTGTAACTCTTCAGGATAAAAGCTCCCAACTATGTCCTCCCCATGATAATCTTTCAGCAGGAACACTGGTCTATTTGTACTTCTGATGACTTGGTCCACAATAAATACTTCTGTGGTGAAGTTCTGTTGATATCCCTTGGCAAAAACACCCTTGGTTTTAGAAATCCTCACATGATCTCCTTTTCTGAGTAGTGGAAGCTCCTTTTTTGTTTGGATAGTCCTTCCATATACTGTTTTCCACACTGCTAGAGAATTGGAGTCATTAACATCTGTAGGCCTTGCTTTGATTGTTCGGTGAAAACTTTGATTATAACTTTTTATAAATAGGGGAAGCACATCAATATAGGTAAAAGTATTATTAGCTGTGAAATACCTCCACATATTTGTTTTTAAAGTTCTATTAAATTGTTCCACAACCACTGCCTAGACTTCCTTATTGGTGACAAAATGATGAACCCCATGCTTTTTTAATAGACCACTTAAGGCATTATTTAGAAATTCCCGGCCACGATCAGTCTGTAATTTGTCAGGTTTTCTTCCATCTTGCATGAAAATGGTGTTAAAGGGTTTGGACACTTCTCTACCAGTTTTCTCCTTTAAAGCTAAAGCCCAAGAGTATTTAGATAGAATATCTATGACTCTTAAAATATACTTATACCCTTTGTTGTACTTAGAAAAATGATGCATGTCAACTAGATCAGCCTGCCACTGAGAATCCACTTTAGATACAACAATCTTGTTTCTCTTAAAATGAGATTTTGCTGGTCTGTGTAGCATGTAAGCATCTTGCCCAGAAAGCCATTGGGAAACCTCACCTCTCCTTAGTTTTTTATTCTGTTTTTTGGCTTCCTGAAAGAGGAGATTCACTCTGCCAAAGCTCCCAACTTCCCCTGGTGAATAATATATATCCCTTAGGATTGTTTATGCCCTGCCATTTTCCCAGCTAAATAAGTATGACCACACAGGTGTAATACAAACCACTTTTTATTGTTAGAAAGACCAGAAAACATATTTACTCCTCAGGAGTAGGTGGAACATTTACAGTCACTGAACTGTTGTCAGGTTGTTTCTCAGCAATATCAATGTGCAGGTCTTCTGCTTCCTGTGTGAAAAACAAGGAGAGAGAAATATTATAGATACATATTTGTTGGGAGTGGCTTTGAGAAAACAACATATTCATCTTTCTTCCAGTCAACTGGTAACCCACCCATCAATACTAAAAATAAAATAATAATAAAAAAAGCTCTTAACTTTGAGCTCTCATAGCTTGAATCAATTTTCATACTTCCATTCATCACCTCTTCAACCAGCATAGGTAGAGTTGGCTCAGAATCTCCCACCTCCATCGCCTGTTCAGTCTGAGCGGCTGCACCATCCGGTGCATCCGGGCTCTGTGGGGTATCGGGAATTCCCATCTTCCCTATCCTCTAGATTACTACTTTTAAATTATAACGGCAATCACATTCAATATCTGGGTCGTGGTCAGCAGAATCCATACTCCAGTCTGTTGAGCATGTGTTTTCAGGGTCATTAAACAGCGACTGCCTTCTAGGTTGAATATTGAAAGAGGCAAGAGGCCTAGTAAAGCGCGCAGAACCATCATACCTTGGGAAGAGGGCCCACCCATTCCCTTGCCTATGGGGAGCAGCCTCCATGTTGTCTCCGCAGGACTTGTCCGGGCATGCAAAAATGGCCACTTCTCTACCCACGATATATCTCTCAAAGGGCATCTTCCTATTGCCCGGTTTGACACACGTGATTCTGAGGGGTCCAAATCCATCCCTGTTGGTTGAGGGTGGTGGGGCGGGCTATTAGAAAGGTCACATGACCCCACTGGACCAATGGCAGCACGAATTGGAAATCGCCAGTGAATGGCCCGCGTGAATCTGAGGGGGTCATGTGACTCTGCTGGGGCCCAATTAGAGCTCGATTTAGAAATCGCCCCATTGGATGGCTTGGACCACGTGGGTGGGGAGAGGACAGGGCCCATTCCGGATGTCCCGCCCTGGTACTTCCGGGAGGGCGAGGGGGGAGGGAGATTGATAAGTGTCAGTCATTTTTGACAGGTCATAAATCAATCAGTTTTGACAGGTCATAAATCAATCAAATCTGACAGGTCAGAAATCAAATTTGACAGTCATCAATCACTTTTGACAGGAGCTACACCCCCCTACCACCCATGTGAAAAGGATCTAGGAATCTTAGTTGACCACAAGCTGAACATGAGTCAGCAGTGTGGTGTGGCAGCTAAAACCCCCCAATGTGATTCTGGGCTGCATTGACAGGAGTGTAGTGTCTAGGTCAAGGGAAGAGATAGTTCCACTTTGTTCTGCCTTGGTCAGACCTCACCTGGAATACTATGTTCAGTTCAGGAAGGAGACTGACAAGCTCGAACATGTCCACAGGAGACTGGCCAAAATGGTAGTAAGCCTGGAAACCATGCCACATGAGGAGCTGGGTATGTTTAGCCTGGAGAAGAGAAGGTCAAGAGGCAACATGATAGCTATGTTTTAAAATTTTGAAGGGATGTCATACAGATGATGGAGCAAGCTCGTTTTCTGTTGTTCCAGAGATTAGGGCCATTTCCACAATACACAATAGTTATAGTGCTATTATTCCACTTTCAACCTCCTGTGGAATCCTGGGGTTTGTAGTTTACTGAAACCCAAGAGCTCTCTGAATGAGAATTCTAAAGCCCCCTCCCTAAACTGCAAATCCCAGGATTCCATAGGATGTTGAAAGAGGAATAACAGCGCCATTAACAGTGTAGTGAGGGAACGGCCCAAGGCAACAAGCAAAGAGCATCTCAGTGTCTGTTTTCCATATACGTATCTGCACACGTGTGCACATACACGCACACATGCACACACCAAATCCCACACTTAAGGCTTAGTATGTTACGAGACATCACAGATACACAGTTGGAAGGGATCCCAAAAAGCACCTAGTCCCCAGCTGATCATGCAGGAAATCCACAGATAAGATATGCCTCATATTCATACAAAACCCTTAAACCCCAAAAACAAACACATCAACACTTGATTATGAAATAATATTATAATGCAACTCTTACACACCCACCCATCCCTATCTAACTCAGTTAAGTCACAGGTTGCAGTTCAACAAGATGGAAAAGGCAAAGTTCCAACCACACTTAAGTGATAAGTATTTCTAACACATTAATTGTTGTTGTTAATTGCCATCAACTCAACTTCAACTTATGGAGACCTTATGAACAAGAGATCTCCAAGTCACTCTATCATCGAAACCTTGTTCAGGTCTTGTAGACTCAGGGATATGCTTCCTCGATTGAGTCTATCCTTCTACAATGCAGTCTACCTCTTTTCCTACTACCTTCTATTTTGCCAAGCATTATTGTTTTTTGTAGTGAATCATGTTTCTGCAAAAATGTCCAAAGTAGGATAAGAGTTTGGCCTTTATTTGCTCTAGGACCCATTCTTTTTTTTCCTTTTTTTTTAGCAGTCCAACATATCCACAGAATTCTCTCTAGCACCACATTTCTTTTTCTTTTTCTTATAAAAACAAAATGTATCCTTTATTGTAAGAACAGTAAAAATAAAGTATCTTGTTAAGGTTCATGTAAAGTACAGTGTTGTTACATTAAACCATTCAGATTTCTATCAGTCTTTCCCCATAATTCCCAGCCTTAGACACCAGTTATATGTCCTTTTCTCAGCTGCTTAAAGTCTAGCACCACATTTCAAAGGAGTTGATTTTCTTCTTGTTAGCTTTCTTCACTGTCCAGCTTTCACATTCTTGCACAGAGATGGGAAATACAATGGCATGTACAATCTTAACTGTGGCATTCAATGATATATCTTGACGCTTTATGATTTTATCCACTAGATGGCAATAAACAGGCACTGGAAACGGAGGTGCTGAAACAGCAGGATTTGGCCATCAGATGGCAGAAGCAAAGTGCATTTGTTTGCTATGGGCTCAAAGCCATTTAGATTGGGCTGTGAGCCTATCTTGATAATTGACTGACGTCACTTGACTGACCTCCTGACCTCTCAAGACAACATGCAGATTATGTGACAGTAACATTGTCACACCTACTTTTCTCTTGATTGCTTTTGAAAAATCCTCTTTGATGGAGAAACATCTGCATTTTGAAAACCTCCACAGAGAATTTTGTGTTCTTTAGTTGGCCTGATAAAGGCCACTCACAGAGATATTACTGCAATAGGTATTTTGGAGGAAGGAACAGGTATAGGTAATAAACTGCTATTTGAAGACTGAATGATTTGGTTCCTCCTGAAGTCCCCCCTCTTCCATTGATGGAAATGAGAACTGTGCACAAAAAAGAAGGAAAAGGTGCAGGAATATAGCAGACAAATGGGAAGCAACCAGTCACATGTAGCTAGTTATTAATAATTAATCCCTTGTCCAAATAACAAATGCATAGTTAAAAGTTATTTCATGGCTGTTGCTTAGGGAGGAGGTAAGTCCATTCCAAGTATAACTTTTTGTTACATCTATACAGTGAGGCCTCGATAAATAGAATATTCTATGACTTGAGGGCCAACCTGTGCTCTGTTGTGATGGTTATGGCAATAAAAATGTGGGTAGGAGGCAAGTGTGTTTTGTACTACAAGACAAGTATTTGTTAACAGTTGGCAGGATGTGTTTGTGTAGTATGTCCACATCTTTAATTAACCTGAAGTCACTATTTCTGTTTTGTCAGTGAAACGGAAAAGTGAGGTATTACTTTGGAAAAAAATCAGCTATAATGGTAACTTGTTTCTTGGGTCCATAGAACTCTTAACAATAAACTGATTACT
This sequence comes from Ctenosaura bakeri, assembly GCA_948474755.1. NCBI lineage: Eukaryota > Metazoa > Chordata > Lepidosauria > Squamata > Iguanidae > Ctenosaura > Ctenosaura bakeri. Next base: position 42,291 of record CAOLHI010004182.1, read on the forward strand.
TTTGGAACACTTTCCAAGCTTTGGAACATAGTGTTGCCATTATTTTACAACAGTATGTTGTGCAGAGAGCTAGTGTATAGTAGTTTGAGCATTGGACTAAGATTCTGGAGACCAGAATTCAAATCTCTGCTCTACCATGAAAACCTACTGGGTGACCTCAGACAAGCCACAGTCTCTCATTGTCAGAGGTAGGCAAAGGCAATCCCTCTGAACAAAAGGAAACCCTGTGATGGGGTCGATCCCATGATAGGATCGATGTATGTTGGAAAACAACTTGAAGGCACACAACAAAGTTATACAGAAGAATCTGAGGGGGGAAAGCAGGAACTCCTAATTTTGTTGCTTCAATTATTGTTGTGGTTGTTGTTGTTATTGGTAGTGGGACTCAATCACAGTCATGGTAAAATTCCACATTTCTTTATTATGTCCTATGGATAGCTCATATTTCCCTATGTTGCTGTTGTCATGCACTTTCAAATTGTTTCCAGCAAAGGGAAGTCCTAAGGAGAACATAGCACTGGAATCAAACTCTGGTCTCCAGGGTCATACTCCAATGCTCAAATCACTAGCTCTCTGTTTCCCCATAAGGGAGCAAAAATGTCATTCTAAGTCAATTCAATGTCATTCAAGCTAAGTAAGCATGAAAGAAAACAGAGTGTGTTATAATTAGGGTGATCTAGGATTTGGAGATTCATCAGAAGAAATAGGAAGTAGCGGGATTAAAAATAAGGAGTTACTTACTAATTCCATCCCCAACTTTGAAGGTATAACTATATTACATTAGTTTAAAGAAGGATGATTTGATTCCTTTTGTCATGTAATTATAATTAACTTTAAGCTTGTAGGTATGTGGCATCACTAAATGGGGAAGAAACAGATCCCCTTAGTTCAAGGGTCATGTCCCAGGCTTTATTTTGTGCTTACTGAAGCAATGATAAGACAGACAGGAGGAGAATATGTTTCATGAAAGGCAAACTTTGTAGCATGGTGTAGTGGTTTGAGTGTTGGACTATGACCCTGATTCAATTCCCCACTTGGTCATAGAAAGCCAGTGGGTGACCTTGGGTGTGTCACATGCTCTCAGCTCCGACAAACTCCATAATATCACTGTCAACAGTCATAGAGTGAGAGAGCTAGTAGTAAAATACTGTACCATTCTTTCTCAAGGGCCTAAATACCCTAAAGGCACCAGATCCTGTCTGATCTTGGAAGCTAAGACAGGTCAGCCCTGGTTAGCACTTGGATGAGAGACTGCCTATGAGTACCAGATGCTGTAGCCTACATTTCAGAGGAAGGAACTGGCAGAACCACCTCTGAGTATCCTTGCTTAAGAAAGGCCTATGAAATTCATGTGGCTGCTATAAGTTGACAGGTGACTAGAAGGCACAGACATACAAACATTCTTTCTAAACAATTGTGTGTTGCTTGCTATGATATAAGTTTCATTGTAGACCTTAGTAGGTCTTCTAAGTAACCAGAGTGTTCACACAAATCTAGGGCCTTTCCACACTACACTGTTCTATAACTGTTCATGAGGGTGGTGGAGAGGGTCAGGTCAGAAATAAAAAATTTGATTGCTTTCATGCAATGAAAGCCACATTCTTTTGGCTCCATGGATAGCCTTAGAATTGAGTTGGGAGCTTGCCCCACCAGGCTGCCAACCACAAGCTGTGAGATAATAAAGCTAAACAGTTGTTTTGCCTTCCAAATTGTTGCTGAAATGGGAGGTGGCCCTCTTCAGTGTTTTGTAGGCAACACAAGAGAAAGCAGTGGAAAAACTATCCTTCCAACTGGTGAAAGATGATCAGGCCCAACTCAGTTGCTTCCCAAGATATTCTTACTCTACCCTCATCTGTGAATGAATCAGTTGGGTAGCTGGGTTTCCAAATGGCTGTTGCGGCACACACAGCTGTCTTGAGATCCCACACTCTGTCCTGATGGCTTGTTCTTCCCAATGATTAGAAAAATGCAGAAGGAGGTTTTCCTTATGAAGGAGAATGAGCCTGTAAAGAGTAGAGGGCACCACTTCAGAGTCTGTGCAGGTCAGGAAAGAGTCCAGTTTTAATGTTTCAATGTAAAACATGCAAACACACACACAAATACACACACACAGCTCCATACCAACACAAAGACACACCAAAGACAATGATTCTGTTAGATATATTGACAAAGATATTTACTCTGATTTTCTATCTGCAGGGAGCTCTGATAGAGAAGCCAGCCCTGATGCCTCCCTTGCCAGTAACCTTCATAACTGACCAAGCACTGATCACTCTTCTCTAGTCTGGAGTTGGCCAATTCAATTCCTCCAAATTATTCTGCTGCCTTTGTTGAGCAGGTCTTGTTTCTGAATAAACATGCATTAGGGTTTGATGGCCAATGTATTTCTCAGGCAAAGGTAAAATATCAATAGTGTGATTGTTAAATTATGATCTTGGGGTCTTCTCCCTCTCCCAAGAACTTTTCATCCAATATGTTTTCTTCCCACTGAAGTCTGAATCTTTAAGATTATTTGTTCCATTGATTTCCTGTTGTTGCCTTAGACTCATTTCTGACTTATGGTGACCCTAAGGTGACTCTACCACAGTGTTTCCTGGGGCTGAGTGTATGTGACATGCCCAAGGTCGCCCAGTGGGGTTCCAGAGCCAAGCAGTGATTCAAACCCTGGTCTCCAGGGTCATAGTCCAACACTCAAACCACTATACCACATTGGTTCTGTTCCACTGACTTACTGCTGGTAATGTGATGTGTTTTAATTTATACTGATGTATATCTGTTGAGACCTTTCTGTTGTGGTGGGATTGTGTGCTCCTGTAAAACAAGAAGCTATGCTGCTGGTAGCAGTGCTGCTGGTAGGATGTTGCACATCAGGCAGCTTCAGCTGAGAAACCAGACCAAATGTGCCAAACAGCTACTAGGCAGCAGCAGTAGTAGGGGGTGACATGGGTGGAGACAACAGCAGTGACGCTATAGCTGACATATCAAATACTGCTCAGAAGAAGACAAGAGTTAACCATTCCTGAAGCCTTCTCCCTTGAAAATCCTATGATGAGACAGTACAAAATGAAACAAGATAGTGCCAGAATATGAGATTCCCAGGTTGAAAGGCATTCAACAAACTACTGGGGAAGAGCAGAGGACAAGTACAAGAAGCACTGTGGCTAATGGAGCAACTGGACTCAAGCTGAAAGCACGTTCAGCAGTTGACAAGCTCAGAGTTGAAAGTAAAGTCTGCAGTGGCACAACACATATTATAGGAACACTAACATATACACCTGGAATTGCCCTAGGTTTTATTTTCTCATAGGTAATACTTGTCAGAAAGATTTGAGATCCTGTGTCTGTAATTCCTCAAACTGTCTTGTCCAGTATCTGTAACTTTTCCTCATATTCTCCAATCCAGTCTGTATTCAGAATTATTAACATACAGAGGTTGGGTTCCTGAGGGAATACACTGCCCTCCTCCTTGCTGCTAGGCCTCATCTCCATAGCAACCAGCCTATTCAAGACAGGCACAGTTAACTGAGGCCCAAGAGCTCTCTGGATGAGAATTCTAACCCCCCCCCCAAACTACAGATGCCAGGATTCCATAGAGTCTTTTAAAGTAGCCAATCATATGAGGTCTTCAACTGACACAGCCAATCAGATGAGGTCTTCGCCTGACACAGACAAACTTTGACTTTTGTATATTAGATGGAATGTGAGGAACCTGAACCAGGGGGAGCTAGAGATAGTACAACAAAAAATGGAAAGTATAAATATTATATTTGCGGTATGTGAACTAAAGTGGAAAGGAATGGGACATTTTGAGTCAGATAATTATATTGAGTCAGATAATTATACAGTATTCTGTTCAGGCAATGAAAATGTAAGAAGAAATGAGGTGGCATTTCAAACAGCAACAGTAGTCAAAGGATATATTGTAAAGTCTGACCAAATGATACCAACAAGGCTTCAGGGACAACCCATCTATATAACCATAATCCAAGTTCATGCTCGAACTATGGAGGCAGAAGAAGAAGAAGAAATAGAAAGAGTCTACACCGGAATCTAGGAGGAAACTGACCACACACCAGAACAGGACTTCTTATTAATCATAGACAATTGGAATGCAAAAGTAGAAAACAGAGCAGAATCAACGACTGTAGAAAAATTTGGCTTAGGATCAAGAACTGACACAGGAGAGTGACTGATTGAATTTTGTGAGGCCAACAGTTTGTTCAAACACATTTTCCAAATAGAAATAAAAAGCTGATGGAAACAATACACTGAAGAACTATATAAAAGTGATAAAAGGGTGACTGTGGCAAGGGCTTGATTCTTTCTCTCTGACTGGAATGGCAGCTTCCGAGCCTGATGAAGTGCTCTGTCACTTCAAACACAGCTCTGCCTTCATTTTTAAACCCCAGTTCTGAATAAAGAGTGAGCCATTCCAATGGTTATTTGGAACCCCTTTATAGTTTTATGGTAGTGTGTTTTCTGTTTGGTTTTAGATATGGTATACCACTTAGCTGAGTCAATGTTTATAAAAGTAAACATACTGTCTTGTCTAGTATTATTATTAAAATAACATACAGAACAAAGTGTTGAAGCTCATATGCAGATCAAAGCTAATACAGTTCTTCAAAGTTCTTTTCAGCAGCTTCCTTGTACAGTGGCATACCTTGGAGTGTGGGGGGGGGTGAGCAGAGGGGCAGCGGCATGGCTATGTCGTGTGGGGGTGTGGCTATGTCACACAGGGGTGGAGCTCTGGCACGTGGAGGAGGGCAGGCAAGGAGCAGCCGGAGGCACACTGTCCTCATCACGCCCCCCATCCCTATACCACTGTCCTTGTATCTTGAAACCCTCATAAAAGCACAAGTATTACAAACAGCACTTTGGCTGTTTCACCTAAGGATCAACCCACAAATCTAGGTCACACTTTCTAATCAGATTCTCTAATAGTTTTATTACTCTTCTGCTTCTCTCTAGGCTTCTCTGAGAATTAAACCCTTTTTCCTGTACAACCTCCCTGACTGACTGAGGGACTGGAGCCTGTTCTAGTGCTATTATTCCACTCCCCAAACTGCAAACCCCAGGATTCCATAGGATGTTGAAAGTGGAATAATAGCATTATAACTGTCTAGTGCGGAAATGGCCCCCGAACATCTAGAAGGGAGCCTAGTTTCATATATCTGCTTATGTTACATATTGCATATTGTTTATACTGCTAAATGCTATACTTTCTGCCATATAGGAGGATCTACCTGCAAATGACTGTACGTGTTGAAATGCCATAAGCAATGGAGGAGGTGGGGTTGGACAGTAAGAATGGGAAGTGTGAAGTGTGTTATGAAAATGAAATTTTGTTGATATAATGGAGAGGACTAAGGAAATGAGTCAACAACTGCTCAAGGTTGAAAGTCTAGGAAAAAGACTAGACTGGGAAAAAGAGGGCAGCACTTTTCTAACCAATGAAAGCTTAGTGTGCATGAATTTTTAAGAGATTGCTTATAAGAAAATGTATGATTGCTGTACTTCAGAGTATGTTCTGAAGCCCTTTTGGAGAAAGCAGCTGAGCTGTGTTTGGGAGGCCATCACTGATTGTGTGTTTTTAAAAGTTTGTGTGGGTGTGCTTATTTCTGGCTGTGTATTCTCCCTGGGCACAGGGTCTAAGGGGTGTGAGGCTTCTGCTGAACCACTGACTAGCTTGGGAGTGGAGCTAGCAGCTACTAGCTTTATAGAACTGCTGCCACTGTTGTCCTGGTGGCGCAGTGGTTAAATGCCAGTACTGCAAGCCAAAAGGTTGTAAGTTCGATCCTGCCGGGCTCCAAGGTTGACTCAGCCTTCCATCCTTTCGCAGGTTGGTAAAATGAGTACCCAGCTTGTTGGGGGCATGTATAGAAATGTTTCGAAATACATGCTATTTGTAACTTGTTCGCCGCCTCGATCCATATGGAGAGGCGGGATACAAATAAATAAATAAAATAATAAATAAAATAAATTATATTGTAAGAGTTGAGCAGGAGTTCTGTTAACAGGAAAAGCCAAACAGTGTTGGCCGTGGGCAATTGGCAGGGGAGTTTGAGGAGGAGCCCAGATTATTCCCTTTTAGACATCCCATGGAATCCTGGGATTGCAATTTAGAGAGGGACATTTAGAATTCTCAGGCAGAGAGCGCTTTGGCTTCATAGAAATTGTAGGAAACATAGAATCATAGAGTTGGAAGAGACCACAGGGGCCATGCAGGAACACATCCAACCCCCTGCCATGCAGGAACACACATCAAAGCATTCCCAACAGATGGCCATCCAGCCTATGCTTAAAAACCTCCAAGGAAGGAGACTCCACTACACTCCAAGGCAGCCTATTCCACTGTTGAACAGCTCTGATTGTAGGAGGTTCAGGTGGAATCTCCTTTCCTGCAGCTTGAATCCATTGTTCCTCGTCCTAGTCTCTGGAGCCCGCTCCCTCCTTGACATGACATCCCTTCAAATATTTAAACATGACTATCAAGTTCCCTCTTAACATTTTCTACTGCAGACTAGACATCCCCAGCTCTCTAAGCTGCTCCTCATAGGGCATGGCTTCCAGACCCTTCACCATTTTGGTCATCCTACTCTGGACACGCCTCAGTAAACTACAGACCCTAGAATTCCACAGGACATTGAAAGTGGAATAATGGCACTATAACAGTATAGCATGGACAGGTCCTTAGTAGATCGCAAGCTGAACATGAGTCAGCAATGTGGTGTGGCGGCTAAAAAAACCCCCAATGTGATTCTGGGCTGCATCAACAGGAATATAGTGTCTAGGTCAAGGGAAGAAATAGTTCCACTCTATTCTGCCTTGGTCAGACCCCACCTGGAATACTATGTTCAGTTCAGGAAGGAGATTGACAAACTCGAACATGTCCACAGGAGACTGGCCAAAATGGTAGTAAGCCTGGAAACCATGCCACATGAGGAGAGGCTTAGGGAGCTGGATATGTTTAGCCTCGAGAAAAGAAGGTTAAGAGGTGACATGATAGCCATGTTTAAATATTTGAAGGGATGTCATATTTGAAGAGATGTCATATTGAAGATGGAGCAAGCTTGTTTTCTACTGCTCCAGAGACTGTGACTAGGAGCAATGAATTCAAACTACAGGAAAAGACATTTCACCTAAATATCAGGAAGAACTTCCTGATGATAAGAGCCATTCAACAGTGGAATATGCTGCCTCAGAGTGTGACGAAGTCACCTTCTTTGGAGATTTTTAAACAGAGGCTGGATGGTCATTTGCTGGGGGTGCTTTGAGTGTATGTTCCTGCATGGCAGGGGGTTGGACTTAATGGTTGTTGTGGTCTCTTCTAATTCTCTGATTCTGTGGTTCTATGATTTCTTTGGAGCAAGGGGCTATCCTGTACATGAATATGCTGTTCTGAGCCTGAGGCTCATTATTATTATTATTATTATTATTATTATTATTATTATTATTATTATTATTATTATTATTATTATTATTATGGTTTTAAATCTCATGCAACTATGTTGCCAGGCTTTCCTGGATGAAGCACTATGAAAAGGAAGATTTTGAAGTAGGTATAGGCTATATTTCAGAGGAAGGAACTGGCAAAACCACCTCTGAATGTTCCTTGACTAAAAAAGCCCTATGAAATTAATGGAGTCACCTTAAGTTAGCAGGCAAGAACAGATTGCTTACCTGTAACTGTGGTTCTTTGAGTGGTTCTTTTTTGTCATGGTCTCTGTGCCTCACATATATGGGTGACTGAACAGCTTACTACTGGCTGGTGGACAGGTCACTGGAGGCCAGATGATAGGACAGCATGGCTGAAGTTAGCATCTGCTCTTGCTCTACAGTTCAGCTTGTAGTGATGTATGAAAGTAGATAGCTATGATCCGGTTGCTGCTCTGCAGAGATCTAGTAGAGATATGTCATAAAGAAAAGCAGCTGAGACTGTTCTGGACGAATGTGGCTTGAAAGACTGTGGCATTTCCGGAGCCTGCAAAAGCACAGAATTTGTTCCACCTGCAGGCATAGGAGCCCAAGGTGGAGTCCTTCCTGGATATGCTGTCAGAACTCTAGAGAGTTGGGGAGAGTTCAGGGGGTTATCCTCCATGCTGCGAGGTGGAGTGTCCTGATGTCAGGGTGGAGAACCTGTCTGTCGGAATGTGACAGGAGATCTGCCTTTTGTGGAAAGTTGATGAGCCTCTCTTTGAGAGATGAAGGAGGTGGGTGAACCAGGATGGTTGTGGCCTGTAGCGTGCAATGATGATGAAGTCAGACCTGTCTCTGGGGAGCTTGGACACCACACTTGGAAGGAGTGGAAAGAAGCAAAAAGGTGTATCAGTTCACTGGCCCAAGTCCTGAGGAAGGCATTGCTTAATGAGCTGTGTCCTTTGCCCACCCTGGAGCAGAAGCAGTGGAACTTGGCATTGGTCAGGATGGCGAACAGGTGCAAGACTGCGTGACCTTAGTGTGATCTCATCAGGCAGTAGGCATCTGCAGAGAGGGTCCATTTGTGCTGGAGGACCCAAGAGCAACTGAGGGAGTCTGCTAATACATTGTCCCTCCTTGCTACGTGGACTGTCAATGAAAGGATGTGCCTCCAAAGACACCAGGTCCAAAGGGAGCCTGCCAGCAGGAGGACGATGGAGGAGTGGGTGACTGCTTGTCTGTTCACGGTGTTACCCTGATTTATGGGGGTCCCGTGAGGGACACCTAAGTGCGCTCCAAATTATATAAGTTGGGGAAAATAGCAGAGAGCACAAGCTAGCAATACGAGAGGCAAGCAACGGAGTGAGATCTTTTACCCAATGTCTACGGGGTCAGGCCAAGTCAAGGAGCAAACAGAGTTGAAATAATAATTGTGGTTTTTATTAAGATACAATCAAACAGTGTATGCAGCACACTCACTCAGATAACTAGAGAAATAAAGGTTGGAGTGGGATAGAGGGATTTTTAGAGGAGTTGTTGGTCTGGGTAATACTACACCTGTCCTGAAGCCCAGGTGGTCTGCAGCAGAAGTTCGTAGATATGGAGTTTCTCAGTACGTGGAACTTAGGGGAAGGCTCGCCAAGGAAAGTGGCAGCAAGGCGGGATGGAAGTCGGGAGCGATCTGAAGAAGCTCTCAAAGTCAGGGGTTTTCATAGGGGAAAATGTGGCCGCAGGCTAGTCTGTACTTGGGGAAAACAATGAATATCGGGCTGGAGACAAAGCCTCCGGAAGGTCAGAATTTAGTATGATTGAGTTAAGTCTGAATTGACAATAAAGTAGACAGTATGCAAACACAGACTGCTTGACAGATGAGGATTTGTCTAATCAAGCTGCCTGCTTGGGGCAGGGAGTTCTTTGTAAGTAACGTGCATACATAATAGAGTACTTGCCTTTGAGGTCTCCTGAAGAGGCGGGATGGCTATTTCTGGCCTGCCTGTATTTGTGTGGAATATTACAGCGATTAGCGGCCGTGCCTGTCTGCGAGCTTGTCCGGGGGACCTCGCAGCACGTGGAGAGGAATAGGTAAAGAAGGCCAAATTATTGATATCAAAGTGATATCTAATATCCCTCAAGTCCAGGCTAGAAACTGTGATAACAATCCCACCCCCCCGAAAATGGGTGATTTGGGGACAATATTGAACATTTTCTAATTAAACATTTCAAAGCAATTTTAGTGCTGAATAGGGGTCTACAGGCTCAGAGGTAGTATTACTCCATAGGCAAAGGGAATTATTAGGGAACATGAAGGGTTTCTATCTTATAAATACATTCCTCTCTAAAACCTAAACCTAAACACATTCACACAAATATCAGTTAAGCAGTAAGCAATGTCAAATTGTCCCATCAATAGAGAATTGTCAGTAAATGAGCAGTTACGGTAAATGGCATAATGCAAAACAATTGAACTTGGAAGTAAAGGTGTGCCTTCCAATGAGGCACTGCAGGAGTGAGCAAAGGAAAGTAGTGAAAGTTACACTGTATCCAATCTTACAGACTAGCTAACAAGTGAAAGCTAAGTATCCACGGCTTGCATAGTGCAGGTCTTTGCAAGAGGAATGGTCCATTTTGCAAGGCAAAGTCTTTTGAATCAGAGTCTTTTGGCAAAAACAGTCTTTTTCTCCATTGGAGGTTGCTGGATCACCCCCCCCCCATGGTCCCACAGCTGTAGCAGAGTGATTGGGCATCTCCTTTGGACTGGCTCCCAGTTGGAGTGGCAATTTTTCTTCTTCACCTCCCCCCACGGTCCCCGGGGGTGATAGTCAGGTCCAGGGGTCATCCCGGTTCTCCAGAGCTATTGACCTGTAGCTATTTTGCAGAAAATTGACAAGCTTAGTAACCAATGTATAGAGCAAATGCAAATTACCAGCTCAGGGCCTGATGGGAGCTCAAGTTGAACCCTGAAATTTTGATTCACTGTGATCAAAAAGTTAAAGTGGGAGTGAGGGTTTAAATAGCTCCCAAGAATAGAGCAGTATTGGCCATAGGAAGGCCGAGAAGGTAGTGAGGCTGCTGACTCGGAGCCCACATCCATCCATCGGTCCTTAGGCACAGTTAGCCAGACTCATCCCAGAACGAGATCGGATTCAGATATCCAAAGTCGTTCCAGAACAAGGTTGGCCTCCAGTTAGCAGACAAAAAGCCAAACTCATCCCAGTACAGGATGAGCTCCTACTTGGCAGATTGTTCGCCAAGGTCCCCCCTCACTCGGAACTAGAGCCTTGCTCCTAGCCTGATGATGTAGCCCGAGGGCTTGGAGTTGGCTGCAAGTACGGTATGGATGGCTTGATGTAGGCTCCAAGTAAGCAACTTCCCTACCTCAGAAAAGCTGGACTCTGAGGCAGGCCTGAAGACTGGTCGCCTTTGGATAGGCTTTTGAAACCAAGCGGGACATCAAAAACAAAACACTTCACATTAACAATAAACTATTTACACATTACGAGCCTCGGAGCTCTCAGTAAAACCGGCCAGCTTGCAGCTGGAAGATTTTTTTCTTGACCCACAGTGCAAGGCCAATTAAGCATAAGGCGAGTATGCCCTGGAACACGACTAAAATAATTAAAGGGTGTGACTCTATGTAAATGGTCCTGGTCTGATTATGATCTTACAGTTATCAATGCTCAACTTGGGGCAAACGTGCTAATCCCCTCAAGGTGGCTTCTCCGGGGCTGAGGACTCTTTGTCTACTGTGGATTGGCACAGTTTGAGGTCTCCTGGGGCTACGTGACAGGGGAGTGTACTGGCCTGACCTGGTTTTTGATCGTTCGACCGTTGCTGCCTACGTGCTCATCCAGGTGACCTCTCAGGCACATTGAATCATATTTTAATATCAAAATTGTAGACCCCGGGACAGGGTTTTCCAGTGAGGTAACATATCCTTGGTCTTGTAGAGTGTTCCAGTGTGTAGGAGGCTGGTGGCAGGGAGTCTGGCTTTGTCTGGGACAACTTGAGGACCTTGGTCAGTGCTGGCAGAAGTGGGATGATCATGGGATCAAGAGCCTGTGAGTCCAGGTCCACTGTTGGAGTCAGAGGAGGTGTGGTTGAGCTTGACGCACTTTGCCATCTGGAAGATGATATCAGAGAACATCTTGGCATCCTCTGGGGATAGTGCTGGTCTTTGATCCCACCCAGAGGTGAACACAGTTGGTGAGTCTGGTGCCATAGACTTGGAGGACTTGGTGATGATGACTAGAGGTGAAGTTGCAGCCATCATCAGTACTGGAGCCACTGCAGTGGCTGGTGTTAGCAATGTGATTGCTGAGAGCATCTAAATGCTGGTGGGGAGCAGGGTGGGTAGGATGCTCGATACTGGCACAGCGTAGACAGTGGAAGTCAGTTTCAGTGCTATAGAAGCTGGAGGGCTGAATGATAATGATGGTGGAAGCAAAGACACCATGAGGCCAAGACAAGGATACCATGACACCAGTGGTTGGGACACCATAGCTAATGCTGCCAGGGGAGGTCTCTGAGGAGAAATCGAGGTAAGCCTGGGAAGCAGCGGGGATGAGTGGTGGTGGAAAGCTCCATGCTGTAGTGTAGGGTGGTGAGGTGAGTGGGAAGACATTTGGTACCAGTGTGATAGAGAATATCAGTACTGCAGTTGGTTGTAATGCCAATGGTAGTGATTTCTGTAGGATGGGGAGTATGAATGGTACAACCCAGGTACAACCCTCCCAAGGTGGGTAGTGGTCCATGTATGAGACCAATGTGAATGGGGAGTCTTCCTGGTATCAGAGTCCCTGTTCCTGTAGCTGGGAGGGGGGTTCTTGTGTGAATGGTGACTGCTGCCTTCTAGGCAATCAAGAGATGGGTGGCATCATCTGAATGAATCATGGGGCTGAGGTGTGTGTGTGTGCTGCATCCAAGGTCACTCAGTGGGTTTGCATGGCCAAGCTGGGAATCAAACCCTGGTCTCTAGGGTCATAATCCAACCTCAGAGAACTACCGTACACTGCACTGGCTCTTGGACCAGACAGATCAGGTTTTAAATCAGCACTTAGCTCTGATGGTCCCTGGATGGCTTTGGGCACTTTTAATCTCTCTGCTTTTAACTTCCCGCTCTTCCTTGAGACTAAAATGAGGATGTTCCATGCATGCTCCCCTTGGCTCCTTAAATGAGGAATGGAAATAAAAGTGTCCCTTAACTGTCAAGGAATTAGCATTCCCAAAATACTCTGACAAACATGCAGTTGCACCAGACAGTTATCAGGTATGATGCAATTGCATAATGATGAAAAATTACAACAAACTTGCATTGTGTCATTTGTTTTTTTTCCTGAACCCAAGGAAATTCATTATTGTGGAGTCTAAAAGTGTGTTTTGTGTGTGCCATGCAAATGCTCAGAACCAGAAAATACAAGAAATAAGAAATAAAAAATAGAATACAGAATAGAATGTAGATATACTATAGATAAAATAAAGCAAGCATTTCTTCTATTTTGGGGTATTTTTCAGGGCATACTGAATTTCAATGTCCCCAGCCCCATCAACAAAAGTTAAATTTCCTCTGAATGTGGTCAACCCACTAAATAAGAGCAAAACACTTCTGCTTTACTGCATCGCAATTTGTTGAAAAATGGCATGAGACTTTTTTTTTGTTCTAAACTTTACATTGTTTGGGATAAGGAAACATCTTAATGACTGTTAGATCGTCTTCCTTTCCTTCAGCCTTCTATTTTACAGAACATTATCATTTATTCAAGAGCTAGCATGGTTGAGCATTGGATTACAACTTTGGAGAACAGGATTCAAATCCCTGCTCAGCTATGGAAACCAACTGGGTGACTTTTGGCAAGTCACACTCTCTCAGCCAAGAAAGCCCCATGAGTTGCCATAAGTCAAAAAGGACTTGAAGGTACACGGAAGAAACAATAATCTTTTCTAATGATATGCCCAAAGTACAGTAGCCTCAGTTGAGTCATTTTAGCCTCTGGGGTTTAACTTCTGGGGTTTAGACTTGATTTGTTCTGGAGCCCATTTATCTGTCTCTTTGGTAGTCCATGGTATCCATAGAGCTCTCTCTAGCAGCACATTTCACATGAGTTGATTCTTCCTGACAGCCTTCTTCACTGTCCAGCTTTCACACTCATACACCAAATTTAGAAATCCTCTGTATGGATGACTCTGACATTGATATTTAATGATGTATCTTTACATTTAGACATACATCTAACTAGTTTTTTCTTAGATGGTTTTCCAAATCCTAATCTTATGACTACAATCTCCATTTCAATTTATGACTCTGCTGAGACATAAGCAATCTTTAACTCTTTCAGTGTCTTCATCATACTCTTTAAAATTATGTAAATCATCTGTAAGAAACTTGCTTTAGCACTTTCTGACCACGGTGGCCCTCCCGGTCCTTGGATGTAGGGGTTGAACAGTATAGATACCAAATATTCATCTCTTTCTCAGTTTTCCTCCTAGGATTCTCCAGCTTCTCTTGAGCCTCTTTGAACTTCACCAAAAGTTGTAGAATATCTTTGCAAAAAGCCTTGCTCATAGTGCACTCTTTCCTTGGAATAGCTAGCAGCCCCACTCTACCAAATCAAGGGTGGGAAGGACCATCCAGATAGTGTACTGTCAAACCAGCAAACTCTTTCTTGTGTGGCAGTGAAGCTGAAAGATCCAAACACTGAGTTATAGCATAGCTGAAATTAATCTTTGTGCATCTTCAGGACAAACAGAGGTATGTGGAGTGTTGTTCCCCCTCAACATTTCTCCTTTGTTTTAGGTGCATATTGCTGACTCTTTTCTAGCCTGCTCCTGTGCCAGATATGCAGAAATGAAGCAGGCAATTATTTTAAAACCATTTTATCTCTATGTAAGGATAAGTGTCACTGCTTAATGGATGAAAATCAAGCTGCTATTAAAAGCACGGGGTGGGGGGGCAGAAAAGAGTTGGCAGTCCTAATCTTTTTATATATGAAATTTGCCACCCAAGTTTAAGTAGCCTGTTAACAATGCTCATTATGGTTGCTTTCTTTTATAGGCTGATGTGTGGCTGACTCTCTATTCTGTCAGACTGAGTTCTATGAAGTTAAGAAGATTGCATATTTTCATAAATCTAGGAATTAATCCAAAAGATAAAATACTGTTATCTGTATAAGGAGACAGACCTGCTATCTGTCTCCTGTGCTTCAATATCAATGGTACTGTTATTTTCAATTGTCTGTGGAAGTAATATCCCACCACCTCATGTCTTGAAAGTAGAAAAGATATATGACAAGGGAAGTGGCTTTCTCTTTTCTTTTTTAAAAGCAGATGTTAAAAACTACAAAATGTTTTGTGGCACCTTACTAGCTGACTACAGCTCACTTCATCTGTAGTCCATGATAGCTTATGTTGTGTGTGTGTGTGTGTGTGTGTGTGTACACTAGTCATGTTTTGTTTTGTTCTTATTGCAACAGACTCCTCTTTGGAAATTGGCAGATGTTTCAATTTTGATTTTTAGCCAACGGCACCAGTAATACCCAGGTTTGTGTTTAAATACGCCCATGAATGAGGTTTTCTAGTATTTTCCTGAAACCCACGCAAGTTATCTAGTGCTCAAATGGCCTTGTATACATAATCTTGGAAATCCCTACAAGAAACTATTATCAGTTAAACAGAACAGAGACTTGCCTATGGCCACCTGGTGAGGTGATGGCTGGGAGCTATTTAGCTGCCATGAAAAAGCCCCTCTCCCCATTATAGGTGCCCTCCTAAAGTGCTGTGTTCAAGCATTAGTTTCTTTAGTTTCTGTGGCTTCTTATGCAAAATGCCTTCCTGTTCTGAGTCAGGTCAGGAAAGTGTTACCATGTCCCAGCCTACATCTGTTGAGACTGGCAATTCCTTCAATAAACATCTTCACTGTGGAGTTTCCTGAAAAAGCAGACAAATGCCCCGGGGGGCAGGGTCTTTTCTTGAGCTCAGAAAAATGAATTGCAAAGTCCCTCCCCCCTACACTTGGTCTTGGTGAAAAAGTGGTGCAGAAAGCATAGGTTCTGCTGAAGAGGATATATTTATACCTAGAAGGTTAAATTTTGGTTTTGAGCAGAAATCTATTTCAGAAATTTTTTGCAAGTATTTTTATATGTGGACAGTTTGCAAAAGTGTTGAGCCATATTGCTCTGGAGATTTCCCCCCCACAGCCTATTTAAGGTCAAGAAGTAATGAAATGCTTAGTTGTTTCAGAGTGTTCAGATTCTTCTTTTGGAAGAGCTTGGAAAGTTGTTTTTCAAAAGTAGTTAGTTAATAGTATAGTACTGAGACTTATTTAAAAGTTGATGTTAGAGTTAAATTTTTAAAGCATGCTTTTTTAAAGAAAAATGTTTAATGTGTTTTAAATTGTTTTAACTTTGTAGAACTTAGAACTGAATAAAAGATAATTGTTTCTTTAATTCTTTTTTTTTTAAAAGATTTCAACTGCACTATGTTTTAATTATTGTAAGTCACCTTAGGTCCTGGACTGATAGAAAAGTGGGATATACATACATACATACGTACATACATACATACATACATACAGTGGAGCCCTCTGCTTTTCAATTTCTCCAACTTCAACTAAACAGTTATTTGCTGTTACTTAGCAAAAGAATACCTGCACTCTAATAAAAACATAAATAAATCCTTACCTCCTCTCCAAACTCCTCTATGTTGCTGCCTCAACAACTTATAGTGCAGAAGTAAACACATATCAAATGAACAATTTGCAATGCTTTCTCTACTGTTCTGTGAGGCTACATCCCTGAACTATAAAAGTATTTAGAAGCTATATTTGCCCTGCAAAAGGTGTGATGTTACCCCTCATTAAGTCATGAATGCAATTTAGTGTAAGTATTATTTTGTTATTAGAAAAAGGAATTCATTGCAAGCAACTTACTTGCAATTACCTTCACCTTCTGTCCATGTACAACATGTTCTCTATGGAAGTCCAACCCTGTCTAGTGCAGAAGGAATGCTATGGTTTTGGGCAGGCAAACCACATCACCACAAGAGGACATGAAATGAGCTTCACTTATGACCAGAGCTTCAATGAATCAGGGCTCTTGTGGCCTGTTATGAGAACAAGACACTGATGTAGTATTTCTCTGCCATCACCTGGACATAATGAAAAAAAAAATGAGTACAATGTTATCCACAGACTGAGAACACTTAATCCTGAAAGACACTCAGTGGCCTAGGGCTGCCAGGTTAGATATGCAGCTCTTGTAACTTTAAGCCTGAACAGATTGAGAAGTAGGACAAGAGACTATAAAACTCCGTGTAACTGTAAATCTAAGAAACTGTGTTTTATTCACAATTGCTACTTAGTCATGATTATCACACTATTTTCATGATTGTTAACTCTCCCCCAAACCTACTTTACTGGACATCAGCTGCAATGGGGAGATCCTTTCTGCTAGCAAATGGAGCATGGCAAATGATATTTCCATCTGGCTTGTGAGGGGCTGGTCAAGGATTACACAAGATTACACAAGAAGAGAACGAGGAGGAGGAGGAGGAATAATTTCTATTCTCCCTTTTTCCCAGGTTGGGGCTCAATGCAGCTTAAAGAAACACATTTCAAATTTGTAAAATATAAAAGTTAAAAAAATAAAATACCAAAGAAATTAAAACCAGTTAAAAACATAAGCCATGGAAAGCACAGCAACATGACAAAAATAGCAAATAGAAAATCCAGCACATTATATGAGACTTGTCCTGCCTAAAAAATCAGTCCTCAAAAGCTTGTAAAAATAGAAAAGTCTTCTTTTCTGTTTACAATGAGAGAGTGTGCCAATTTAACCTCTGCCTGGGGACAGCCACTGAGATGGCCCTCTCCCATGTTCCCACCCAAGAGTGCCGGGTGGGACAGAGAGAAGGGCCTCCCCAGTGGATCTCAAATAGGGGGCACATTTGTAGGGAAGAACATGGTCCTTCAGATGACTGGACCTGAGCTCTACAGGGCTTTATTAAAAATCAGCAATTTGAATTGTGCCCCAAAACAGACTCGCAGCTAAAGAAGCTGTGCTCAAAAGAGAGAAAGCCAGATGACAAAGCTATTGCAACAAGGGAGTTGTGCATGCCCTATAATCAGTACCTGGGGGGAGAGAAGATGGCGCCAGTATGATAGGAAGTGCTCTAATGAGCTCTGATATTTTTGTTTTGTTTTTCTTTTCCTTTTGGTCCTGTTTCCTCTTAAGTTGGCTATCGTGCTTTAATGCTGTGCAGCATTGTCTCCTCTCCCGTTTTATTATTTTGGGAACCATGGACTGCTTTTTTACATTATTTTTTTCCGGACTTACCATTGGCCATTCTGCCAGCAACTCTCCTAGATGGAAGATAGAAGCTAAGCTAAGAAGCCAAGAACTGAAAACCTTTGGGAATATATCACTTTGCAGCTCTGAGCTTTTTTACATGCCCAAACAAGCCCAGGGACAGTTAGGCAGAAAAAGGCCTCCAAGCAGCTCAAGATAGAGGACTTGCTTATCTGCGACGAAACTGATGGAGTGTCCTTGGGATCTAATGAGGCAGATGAGTCAGTTCTTGAGAATCTGTTTACCACTGAAAAGAAACAACACACTGAGCAGCAAACCTACCCCCAGACTTTGTGACAAAACAGTGACTTTTAACAGCTCATACTGTTATTTCAATTTATGAACGCTTAGAAAAAATTGTTAAACAACTTGAGCTACTCAAAAACTCCTTTGACACTTTCATGCAGAAATATGTATCTCTGGAAGAGAGCTCAATTCAAGCTAATAGTATAAGACCCCAAAAGGAGGAAAATCTGAGGAGTAGTAAAAACGTCATAAAGGGTTCCAGGGGCAGTTCATTAGTAACTTTAAAGGACCTGGAGAAAGGAAGCTGCAGCAGGATTCTGCAAACAAACCAAGCTATGCTGCAGATTGTCTACAACAGAGTAAACAACGGCAGATGGAAGTCATTCAAAGCCATCACATTTTCTCTGATTCAGCTTTTACACATACACCCTTACTATGTTGACTTGCTTGCTGTAGAATGGCTTCCCAATGTAGTGCCATATATGAGAATTATGGTAACATTTGAACAATCTACAATCCCCTATATGTTGATGAAAATGAAGCCCTTTTTGTCCAGCTTTCAAATAATATCAATGCGAATCTTCCGAGATTTGGCTATTACCCCCTAATTATCTTTAAGCATAGCAGTGAAGCACCTATAGAGGAAAGGAGTACCTGTTGTCAGTCTCCAAAGAAACTGCTAGCAAGACCATACTATAGTCTAGTCCAGCTAAAACTTCTGATATTGAGAAGCGGCTTATGGGCTTAAGGGAATTAATCACCAATGAAGAACAAAAAGATATTGCCTGTAGATTGGAGGATCTCAAGAACATGTTTGCCATCAAGGACTTGGCTGAACCATCTGTGATGATACAGATTTGATCACTCCAGTTTGACAATTACAGTTACTATCCTGGAATATTATGGGCTGGGCAAACAAATTCCATGATGCAGATTTTGCGATTTATTTACAAAAATTTAAAATTCTTTGCTTGCAAGAAATATAGGCTCCCGAAACTAGTCTACCAGTGTGTTACCACGGTTATGATATGTCGGGTGAGAGCAGTAGATATCCTTTTGATATCAAATAATTTGGCCTTTACTTGACCTTTCTCTGCCACCCTACTCCACATGTTTGCAGAGGTCCACGGGACAAGCACGTATTGGGCGTGGCCGTTAATGGTTGTACATTCCAAATCCTCATTCAGGCAGGCAACTTAAGCCTCTCCGATGCTTTAGGGAAAAACCTTCTTGCAAATCAGCTTTGCTCAGTGCAACTTTACAAAGATGCATGGCCAAGAGCCGAGCCATTCCTTTATGTCGGGCCATCAGTGTACTGGCCATACTATTGTCATCAAGCGCTAAGCTCATCATGCAAAACTTGACCTTTTCCAACTCCTTTGTCCAGCTCCAAATCTCCTTTGTTCTCACCGAGCATAGCATAGCCTGTAGGTAAAATCCACCCTATAAAAAGTCCCCACTTTTGGGACTACCTCGGACTACTTTGGACTTCCATCCAGCCTTGCTGCCTCTCTGTCCAGTGAAGTTTTCCCCTCAGTTCCCAATAACTGAGTCTGCCTCCCTTCTTGGAACCCCCTCTTCTCTCCAGGACTACGGGACCAGGTGTTGTATTACCCATTCACCAAAAGCTCTCCATTTCTATTTCTAGTTAGCTGTGTGCATGTGGTGTCTTTTATGTTGTCTGTCCTCAATAAATGTTATTTTTGTTACTTTAAAAACCTTGTCTGGCTACGCTCTCTGACCTGAAGCCGTAGACATAGGGTACAAGATCCTAGATAAAGTTACCTTGCCTCTTGTTAGCTTAAGAGAGTGCTCGAGCTTAATTTCCCCATCTTGTGTTTTTATTTGGCTATTTGGGCACCCCTCCCGGGACCCCCAACATACAGGGTAACAAGTGCTCTATGGATTTCGATCATTTTCCGTCCCAGTCATTAAAACACGCACTAGAGGCTGTGGTAGTGGCAGCCTCACTATATTTATTTCTGTGGATTTGCAAGTTGAGATTCAACCATTGGTCAGTCTTTGTCCGCAATATACACAGGCCCTCTTCATCACTGTGGTTCTCTTATTTGTATAAATGTTTATTTTCTACCTAGCCTATCAAAAAATGTAGGTTCTAATAGTATCTGGAATAGTTTATCTGAAACCCTTACTGCCTTGGAGTGTCAATATCCCTCCACCAGGCTCCTTCTGTGTGGAGATTTTAACACCAGAATTGGGGCTGGTTTGAAAGAAGTGGAGAGTACTAATTTTGGACAAGATTTTCAAGTCATACCTGTTGCTAGGGTCTCCCAAGATATATGTATAAACAAGCCAGATTTGAGGCTTTTAGAGGTCCTTTCTTTGCACCTATTGCACTGTCTTAATGGAACCCACCATGACATAACCCTGGGTACTTACACCTATATTACTAACAGGGGAGCTAGCATAATAGATTATATGGCAGTTTCTGCCAAACCGCTTCCTGACATTCATAGATTTGAGGTTAACAGGGTTGAAAGTGATTATCTCCCTCTTCTATTGTTATTTCACTTTGAAACACCCTATTCTTGCCGTCCCTGGCAAAATATAAATATAAACGGAATTCACATGGGAGAACAGAGAATACGGGTGATCAATCAACATTGGGGCCTCTGTTTCTCATACACTTTAGAGTTCCACTTTTAAATCTCTTTGTCAAGTCATCTTGGACTCTGATTCAGATAGCTTATATGCCTATCAAATTATTATTAAGAATCTCAGACCCAGCTTGGTCTGTAATAAACAATTTAATCCCAATAGAGAAATAAGCAATAGATAGTTTGACTCTGAATGCAGAGATGCGCAGAAAGCATTAATGGTGTACTCACGGCAGGCACTCAGAAATAGAGATATGGTTTCTTCTGACACTCTTGTTTCATAGAATCAAAGAATCATAGAAATGTAGAGTTGGAAGAGACCACACGGGCCATCCAGTCCAACCCCCTGCCATGCAGGAACACCCTCAAAGCACTCCTGACAGATGGCCATCCACCCTCTGCTTAAAAACCTCCAAAGAAGGAGACTCCACCACACTCCACTGAGGCAGCATATTCCACTGCCGGACAGCCCTGACCATCAGAAAGTTCCTCCTGAGGTTCAGGTGGAATCTCCTTTCCAGCAGCTTGAATCCATTGCTCCTTGTCCTGGTCTCCGGAGCAGCAGAAAACAAGCCCACTCCCTCCTCAACATGGCATCCCTTCAAATATTTAAACATGGCTATCATGTCCCTTCTTAACCTTCTCTTCTGCAGACTAAACATACCCAGCTCTCTAAGTCTATCCTCATAGGGCATGGCTTCCAGGCCTCTCACCATTTTGGTCGCCTTCCTCTGGACTTGCTCCAGCTTGTCAATATCCTTCTTGAATTGGGGTGCCCAGAATTGGACACAGTATTCAAGATGAGGTCTAACCAAACATAGTAGAGTGGTACCAGTACCTCCCTCAATCTAGACACCATACTCCTATTGATGCAACCGAGAATTGCATTGGCTTTCTTGGTTGCCGCATCACACTGCTGACTCATGTTCAGCTTGTGGTCTATGAAGTCTCCTAGATCCCTTTCACACATACTATCCAGCCACGTGTCCCCCATCCTATATTTCTGTATTCCATTTTTTCTACCTAAGTGTAGGACCTTACATTTCACTCTGTTGAATTTCATTTTGTTAGCCTCGGCCCAGCTCTCCAATCTGTCCAGGTCATTTTGAATTTTGATCCTGTCCTCTGGTATATTAGCCACCCTTTCCAAATTGGTGTCAGCTGCAAATTTGATTAGCATGCCCTCTATTCCTTCATCCAAGTCATTGATGAAGATATTGAACAGCACTGGGCCCAGGACAGAACCCTGTGGCACCCCGCTAGTCACTTCTCTCCAGGAAAAGCAGCCATTGGTGAGCACCCTTTGGGAACGGCCAGTCACCAGTTACAGATCCACCTGACCGTAGCCCTGTCAAGTCCACATTTTACTAGCTTCATTGCAAGAATGTCATGGGGAACTTTGTCAAAGGCCTTACTGAAATCGAGATATGCTACATCCATAGCATTCCCTTCATCTATCAAGCTAGTAACTCTATTATAAAAAGAGATAAGATTAGTCTGGCATGACTTATTTTTGAGAAATCCTTGTTGACTTCTCATGATTACCGCATTGCTTTCTAAGTGATTAGAAACTGACTGCTTAATGATCTGCTCCAGGATCTTTCTGGGTACTGATGTCAGGCTGACTGGGCGATAAGTATTTGGGTCCTCTTTTTTTCCCTTCTGGAAGATGGGGACAACATTTGCCCTCTTTCAGTCTGCTGGAACGTCTCTTGTCCTCCAAGATTTCTCAAAGATCATAGCAAGTGGTTCCGAAATGACCTCTGCCAGTTCTTTTAATATCCTAGGATGCAATTCATCTGGCCCTGGAGACTTGAATTCATCCAGTGTGGCCAGGTATTCCTGAACTACCTCTCTACCTATTATGTGCTGCATTTCCCCTGCTTCCTCACCTGCTCCCCAACCACCAGGTTGAGTGCTTGTATCCTTCTGGGAAAAAACTGAGGCAAAGAAGGTGTTAAGTAGTTCTTCCTTTTCTCTTCCCCCTGTTAATAATTCGCCATCTTCTTTATGCAGTGACCCTATTGTCTCCTTCTTTTCCCTTTTGCTGCAGACATATTTTAAAAAAGCCCTTTTTATTTTTTTTAATGTCTCTGGCCAGCCTAAGTTCGTTTTGTGCTTTAGCCTTTCTGACCTTCTCCCTACATCTCCTGGCTACTTGCTTAAATTCTTCTTTGGTGGTTTCCCCCTTGTTTCTATGAGGAAATCTTATAAGGCACTCTTAAAACAAAAAAAGGATGCATAAGTCAGAAAACAATGGAAACAATTAGCCCAAGCTGTGATGGAAAAGAATGAGAAGCAGTTTTGGGATGTCATTTCTATTGGTATGCTAACAGTCAGACCAGTAATTGTTGGACAAATTTCATCACTTCAATGGTTTAATCATTACAGTAGGTTTTACAGAGCTACACCTTCAGGGAACCATCCTTCTATGGTTTCCAAAACTAATGGTCTGCCTTATTGGCCTCCTGTGTCAGTATTTGAGATAGAGAAGTTGATTGCAACTCTTGCATTGAGTAAGGCTCCTGGAGAAAATATGATGCCTCCAGAAATATTTAAATACTTCTCTGAGAGGTGGACCCCAATACTAGCTAAAGTATTTACTCAAATTAACAACACAGGTGTGACTCCAGAGGAATGGAAACAGAGTGTAGCTGTTCCTATTTATAAGAAGGGTGATAAGCAAGATCCCAGTAATTATTGACCTATTAGCCTCCTAAATATCGACTCTAAGTTATATAGTAAAGATCTGTTAAACAAATTGGAGGACTGGGAATCCAGTAATCATATCATTCACCCTGAACAGTCTGGGTTTAGAAAAGGGCAGAGCCCTATTGACCATTGCTTGACCCTTTATTTTTTGGGCCAACAAGGAATTGCAGGCCCTACCAAACACTTATTTGCAGCCTTTGTTGATCTAGCAGCAGCTTTTGATTCAATTGATAAAAACCTGCTGTGGCATAAACCGACTGTCACTAATATAATCACTTAATGTTTCTAATCAAGGAACTTTGTTCCAATATGACTGCTAGAATAAGAGTTGGCATTTCTGGCTTATTAACTGATCCAATCCCCACAAATAAGGGAGTCAAACAGGTGTTGTGTCACGACTCAATGGCTACCTAGTCACGTCCAATGGTCTATCAATGGTCATCAAATGAACAATGCCAGGAATTTAAGTACCTTGGAATCCATTTTACAGAGAACCTTTCCTGGAAGTCCCATATTGACGCTATTAGAGCAGTAGCTGTGAGAACTATTGGAGCAATCCTTAGTTTTTATAACACTGCAGGGGGCCACCAGGTTGTTCCAGCCCTAAAGATATTTCAGGGCAAAGTAATAGCCCAGATTCTGTATGGTGCTGCTGTCTGGGGATGGGATGGCTCCTTGTTGGCTAAGCTGGAAACCCTCCAAAATACATTTCTCAAGAAACTATTACCACTTCCATCTGGCAGTCCTGCAGCTTTGGTTTGAGCTGAGGTCGGTTTGCCTCCCATTAAATCTTGTATCCATTTTATTCTATTTAATTACTGGAGAACTGTAAAAGATTCCTCAGTTAGGGTTTTCCTCAAGCTATGTTTTGAACAGATAGCAAACTGCAAAGCCTGGAGTTCAAGATATTATATGTTGTTAAATTTGTACCCTACTTTACGTGACAATTTATCTATCTTGAATTCAGAAGAGAAACTTCGTGAATATTTTTTTGACCACAGTGTCCAAATAGACAGACAGGCTATTAACCATTCTAAATTTTCAAAATGGTATAGACTGTATACATTCGGTCATCAAAGGGCTGTTTATTTGACAAAACTTACACACTCAAAACTTAGGCAAGCTTTTACAGCCGTTCACTTTCAAACTATGCCTACAGACATGATTGATGGCAGATATTTTCATGTCCTGTCGGCCCTTCGTTTATGTATTTGTGGGGCATCAGAAATTGAGGATTTGCCACACTACTTGTTCTCTTGTTCATTATACTCTGAACCGAGAACTAAGTTTCTGGGAGCAATTCTGTTTTCCTTACGCACGAATACTGTCTCAGAAAAGATCTTCTAATTGCTGTCTTGTTACTGCGGTTATCTGGCCCAAGCCCGAGGTCTACAATTTCATATTGGTTATGTTTAATATTTCCATGTGGCACTCCATAAGATGAGTTCCACATGTCTGAAAGGGTCACAAAAAGCCTGTGTAGGCAAGCACAGCTGCATGGCCTTAATTATGCACGCTAGGTCTAGGCCAATAAACAACCATTTGCCGCATAGCCAGTAGTGCCCTCCAGACACAGCCAACCATTAAGCTAATGCAAGGGCTCTCAGCCCCGAACTGCTTGCTCTATACAAACGCTAAGCGTTCCTCATCTACATACTGTTCTAACAATTGGCAATGCTGGCTAAATCTCATCAATTCTGATTTTTACCTTTCGGAGGCTTTGTCTCCACTAAAAACCCTATTGTTTTCCTCGGGAGAGGGCTAGCCTCCAGGTACAATCTTCCCTATAAAAACCCCAAGTTTGAGCTCCTTGTCGGAACGCTCATGCCTTGCATCCCGAACTACTGCCACTCTGTTCAGCGAGCCTCCCCTCAGCCTCCACGTGCTGAGCTACTACGATCCCCAGCATTGAACTCTATTTCTCCTATCCCGGACTGTAGGATCAGGTGGAGTATCACCCCAGAAAACCCTCTGAAAACCCCTATCAATTTTCCTCACTTTCTGCTTCTATAGTTCTTGGATGAGTGCGTGAGTGCATGGGTTGTTGTTTGCTTTATTAAGGAGAGTTTAATAAAATCTTTTATTTGAACAACTTGCCTAGTTCTTATCACGGCCCGACCCCATAAACATGG
The DNA here is from genome assembly GCA_948474755.1 of Ctenosaura bakeri. Taxonomy (NCBI): domain Eukaryota; kingdom Metazoa; phylum Chordata; class Lepidosauria; order Squamata; family Iguanidae; genus Ctenosaura; species Ctenosaura bakeri. The sequence goes on from CAOLHI010004182.1 coordinate 67,755, forward strand.
GGTTAAAGATCTCGCTATGTTACTCTGCCTCTCGTATTGCTATCTTGTGCTCCTTGCTAATTCCCCCAACTTATTAATATACGGAGTGCACTTAGGTGTCCCTCCTGGGACCCCCAGAAGTCAGGGTAACAGTCTGATATTGATTCTGTGGTAACCTGCAAGGTTTCTCTTTTTGCCCTGGCAGCAATGAAAATTAGGGCAAGATTAATCACGAATATTGTAGTTGATTGCTCTGGGGATGATTCCCACTAATTTTAGAGCTGTTATTTATATTTAATGTACATATATTTAATGTATTTTAATATATTTAATGTATTGTAATTATATTAGATGCCTCTTTTAACCACAACATGCAAGACTAATATTCTCTTTATTTTACGCTGCACTTTATACTGCTGTGTTTTATTGTTGAATTTTGAAATTGTAATCATTGATTTTATTACTATGTATGCGAATGGCTTATGGCCCAAGCATTAATAAATTAATTGATTGATTGATTGATTGATATAATCAGTACCTATAGCAATTTGGTTGCAGCACTTTGGATCATCTGAGGTTTCTAAACATTCTGCAAAGGCAACCCCAGATAGAGCACATTACAGTAATTCACCTGGGATGTAACTAAAGCCTCTGTCACTGTGGCCAGATCTGATGTCTCAAGGAATGGACTCAGCTGGTACACAAGATCTAACAGTGCAAATGCACTCCTGACCACTGCTGAAAGCTGAGCTTCCAGGCTCAGGGTCAAATCCAGGGCCACACTCAAGTGGTAAACCTGCATCTTTGGTTGGAATATAATTCCATTAAGCACCACTGAATCCCTGTTCACTGATCTACCTTTCAATTGACCAGAAGCATCTCTCTCTTGTCTGGTTTAAGTTTCAGTTTGTTCACTTCCATCCAGTCCATTATGGATGACAGACACCAATTTAGGACTGAAATAGCTTCCTTGGATTGTGATGGAAAGGAGTATTAGGGTTGAGTGTCATCCACATACTGATGGTACCGAACCTCAAATCTCCAGACAACTTCTCTCAGAGGTTTCATGTATATGTTAAATAGTAGAGGGGATAGAACAAGGCCCTGAGGAATCCCACAGACCAATGGCTAAACGGTTGAACAGCAATCCTCCAGCACAATCTTCTGAGTTTGCACCTCCAAGAAGAAACAAAACCACTGTAAGACAGTATCCCAAAGTCCCATGCCAGCAAGACATCCCAGAAGGATACTATGGTCAATGGTATCAAAAGCTGCCAAGAGACAGGGACACACTCCTCCTATCTAGTTCCCGGTGTAGGTCATCTACCAAGGCAATCAAAGCCTTCCCTGTCCCATATCTAAGCCTAAAACCAGACTGAAATGGATCTAGATCATCCATCTCATCCAGAAACTCCTGGTGTTGTGAGAGGCCACCATATGCTCCAGAACCTTGCTAAAAATTGAGAGGTAAAGAGTGACTTATTATTATTGAGTTGTGGGATCCAAGGATGGCTTTTTTAGCAATGGTTTTATAACAGCTTTCTTCTTGCCTGAAGCTGGACTTTTCCCTTGTTTTAGCGAGACAGTCACCACTCACTTTACTCATTTAGTGAGTCTCCTGCTAGCTTTAAAATAAGACAGGAAGATAAAAGAACTAACAAATATGTAGTGGCTCTTATCTTTCCAAGAATCCTGTCCATATCCTTGGCTTGTACAAATTGCAAAGTATTCATTATCACTAGACAAACAGGGGGGAATTTAAATTCAGTGGATCTGTATCAATTATACCATCATAATCAAAGTGGATCCTGAGAATTTTATCTGCAAAGTGCCAGGCAAGTTGTTCACAGTGGGTTCTCAAGTTGTCTGTGTTTTCTTTCTCGGGGCTGATCAGACCCAGCCGATGCATTCTCACATGTTTCATTGCCACAAGCTCCCTGGAAAACCACTCTATGAGAGGAGACACTTGGGAATGATTGTGCACATTGCCCTGGCCCATTTTACATTCCAAAGGTTGGTCACGACTTTGACAAAATCATCTGCCAGCAGCAAACTCCCCAAAAGCCATCAGGAATCCATCTGGATTCATAAGCCCCCTGGAGTGGACCATTTTAATGAATCTCCCACCCCTTCTGAGGTTCCAAGTCCCAACAAGTCTTAAAGGCCACCATGCAATGATCTGTCCATGATAACAGAACTATAGCCAGTTCTTTCACTTCAAGATTATATTTACTCCACACACTACAGAAAATGAGGTCCAGAGTGTGCTCCGAAGCATGAGTAGGGCTAGATATCACTTGGGACAGACATATGCTTGTCATGGTAGACATGAAGTCTTAAGTTGCTCCCAATAGGACAGTCTCAGCATGGATGTTGAAATCCCCCAGCACTACAAGCCGGAGAGAGGGAGATTCCAATACCAGCCCCAAGACCATCTTAGCAAGCTCAGGAAGGAAGATTATTGAACACCAGGGTGGGCAGTACGCCAACAAAATCTGCCTTGCTCACCCAGCTTCAGGTAAACACACTTGGACCCAGAAAACAGAGATAGGGCAGAATCTCGGCAGACTATTGCACAGGAGAGCCAGCATAATGTAGTGTAGTAATTTGAGCACTGGTCTGTGGCTCTGGAGACCAGGGTTCAAAGCCCTGCTCAGCTATGGAAACCTACTGGATAATCTTGGGCAAAGGCAAACCACCTCCGAACAAATCTTGCCAAGATAGCTTCACCTTAGGGTCTCCATTAGTCAGAAATGACTTTGAGGCACACAACAACTTCAAATCCATCTCCCCACCCCCACCTCACCTCTCTCCTGTTGCTGAACAGAGAAATTTTAATCACAGCTGGGGGCAGACCTGAGTCTGCAAAGAAGCAGCTCCCTCCCCCCACCACCACAGGGAGAGACAAGAGTAGGAGCAACAGCAGCAGGATGGAGGGAGCACTTGCTTTTCGTTGGCTCTCCTGGGCATGTCCTCCTGAGACTTCCTCTCCTGGCAGACAGTGGTGGAATAGTGCTATAATCTTCTGCAGTGAGGAAGGGTCCTTTGTGTTTAAAAGCTGCAGAATCCCACTAAACTTCAAGTGGCTTACCTCTGAGCAGACATGTATAGAATTCTGCTGTATGTGTGCATGTAAGAAAGGGCAGGCGAAGTGGGGGCTGCATGTTCCCTCCCTCTACTGTTTTTGTAATCCACGGGCCCCGCTGGAACTGGGTACCTGCACATGCACATGCGTGTGCGCGCGCATGCACACACACACACACACACACACACCTTGTTTCATCAGGAAAAAAGCCTTTTCAGTAGAAAAACCCAAATAAAAAATAAAGCTCTTAATGGCCTCTAGGTGAGGTGGTTATGGGTTTTTCTGGCTGGAAGGTCCTCAGCTCTTGCAAGTATTAAAAACTGGATGTTTACCCACTCCTGGTTTTGATTTTGGGGCCTAGTGCAGCTCTTGGAGGGTTCTGGAGATTGAAAATTGGCCCCCAAGCCTTCTCAAGTTGTCCATCCCTGATAAAAGACATCAGTTTATACCCACTACAGTTTTGGGAAGGAAGCCTTTCTTATGCACAGCTAATCTCCTGAATCTGCAAGCACTCTTAATGACTTCTGCACTCTTAATGACTTCTTGGGGAAATGATGTCACTCAACTAAGGAAACAATTCTGTGCCTCAAGTCAAAGGATGATGCCATTAAAAAGGTAGAAAAATGATAAGGAAATGGGAGTATCAGTTGTGCTAGCAACCATAATTGAAAGCCAGTCTAGATGGTACCACTGGTTACACAGGAAAGAACCTATTTGGGCTTTAATATCATTGTTGGTGAAATGAAGATAAAAAATTTGGATCATTTTTGTAGACGCCAGCAAAAGGTTTGGTTCTAAATGTCTTTCTCAGAATGAATGTCTTAAAATGCACAGGACCAGGGACTACTTAAAGGGGAAAAATATGGTATGGTTTGATTGTTTTCAGTAAGCACTTTGTCTAAAGCATGTTTTACAAATTCCAATTAACTTTGATCCCTAGGGCATGCTAGATTTTGATTGGGAAACTAGTGGTGCTTTGTATTGTAGACAAGTGGTCAAAATAATCTCTCTGCCCGGGGGTGAAGAACTCCCGGCCTTCAAGATGTTCTGAAATTGAAATCTCAAAAATCCCAGCCAGCATGGCTGATAATCAGGAATAATGGAAGTTGTAGGAGGAAATAAAATATCTGGAAGGGCACAGTTATCCATTCCTTGTCAAAAAAAATTACACTACTTATACTATATGGTGTACAGGAGAGACAGGAACCTAACAATTATGAATAAGACTGTCCTAGAACAGTTGGTTGAGAGTCAGCATGGTGTAGTGGCTTAAGCATTTGACTATGACCCTGGAGACCAGGGTTTTATTTTCCACTCAGCCATGGAAACCCACTAGGTGATCTTGGACATGTCCACATTCTCAGCCCCAAAAAACCCTGCGATAGGTTTACCTTAGGGTTGTCATTAAGTTGGAAGCGACTTGAAGTCACCCAACAACAACAGAGCAGTGGCTCAGGTCAGGAATTTGTGACTGGTAAGGCAATAGAAAGAGAGGGAGACTACCCTACAGATGGATTGACTCAATCAAGGAAGCCACATGATCTTCACATGATGAAGTTTACATGATCTGAGCAAGGAAGTTGATGACTGTGTCTCTCTCATTCTTAGGGCTGCCATAAGTCAAAGATGACTCGGTGGCAGTTAAAAAAAAAGCAGAATGAAGCCCACAAATCTTTCCCATACAGACTGTTGTACTGTCACTGTCATCAGACTGATTTAGGGGCACAGAGCACAACACAACTTTCAAAGCATGTTGCCCCCAAAGGTGGCCAAGAAACATTGCCCTTTCGTATGTGCAAGTCTTTGGAGAACACAGAGGAACTGTCATTCATCAGAGGTTATCCTCCTCCTCTCTTTATCATTCCTTAAGTAGTTCTTGGCAAGATGATGAGACTATTCCAGGTTGTGTATGCATTACCCTCACAGAAACGCTGGTAGGTAAATTATGTGGAAAGATAAAATGTCTGGCTCTAAGCTTACCACCGATCTTCAGGGAAAAGTGAGGGATTCAACAGTATCAGCTGTCTTCCATCCCATATTGGGATAATGGTAGGATTAAAATAAAAACAAAAATGGGTGTCTGCCATTCCCATCCCACACACCACACGGTCAGAGTGTGTGTATGCTGGCAAGGGGGATGATGTTATGTTAATAGTTTGATTTATATGATATTGCATTGCTTTTTGTATTTCTCTCTGGGTTATTATATTTGGACTTCTGGACTGGAAATGAACTTGTGAAACCTTGCTCCTTGCGAGCTCTGCTAAGGGACAAGGCACTAGATGCAGTAGGAGCCAGTTTGAAGTTTCAAAAACTAGCTGAAATTGTTTCCCCTAGCACAGGAAACTCGCAGGATTCCATGTTGTCCAGATGTCTGATCCTGGCACAGAGGAGACCCAAAATCATAGAATCATAGAAATTCAGAGTTGGAAGAGACCACACAGGCCATCCAGTCCAACCCCCTGCCATGCAGGAACACCCTCAAATCAATCCCGACAGATGGCCATCAAGCCTCTGCTTAAAAACCTCCAAGGAAGGAGACTCCACTACACTCCGAGGCAGCAGATTCCACTGCCGGACAGCCCTGACTGTCAGGAAGTTCTTCCTGAGGTTCAGGTGGAATCTCCTTTCCTGCAGCTTGAATCCATTGCTCCTTGTCCTGGTCTCTGGAGCAGCAGAAAACAAGTCCCCTCCTTCATGGGTCTCTGGAAGCACGAGTGGATAAGGTGGGACAGGGACACCATCAGAACCCCACCACATTGGAGCTGCTTCTTTGCAGGGTTAACACCTCATAATCAACTTTTTTTTTAATGTTTTAATTTATATTAGAATAACAACCACACACACACACAAAACCCCCCACCAACAAAAAACAGGAATGTCATGTTGAGGAGGGAGCGGGCTTGTTTTCTGTTGCTCCAAAGATTAGGACAAGGAGCAATGGAGTCAAACTGCAGGAAAGGAGATTCCACCTGAACCTCAGGAAGAACTTCCTGACGGTCAGAGCTGTTCGGCAGTGGAATCTGCTGCCTCAATGGAGTGTGGTGGAGTCTCCTTCTCTGGAGGTTTTTAAGCAGAAGCTGGATGGCCATCCGTTGGGAATGCTTTGATGGGGGTTCCTGCATAGCAGAGGGTTGGACTGGATAGCCCCTGGGGTCTCTTCCAACTCTAGGATTCTATGATTCTATGAACAAAACCTACCAGCTACAATAAACAATTGAAATACACAGACCTAAATATAGAGCTAATACAATAAATAACACCTAACTAAAAATTGGTTCCCTCCCCTGCTGCCAGCAGCAAATACTAATCTAATAGTAATCTCTAGTTGTTCTATTCTAAAAATAGTACATATTTTAAAGTTAGCTGCTCAATCTAAAATTTGTCAAAATGTTACTGCAATTTCTAGCTCACAGTTGTGGGATATTAGATATCACTTTGATATCAATAATTCGGCCTTCTTTACCTATTCCTCTCCACATGCTGCGAGGTCCCCCGGACAAGCTCGCAGACAGGCATGGCCGCTAATCACTGTAATATTCCACACAAATACAGGCAGGCCAGAAATAGCCGTCCCGCCGCTTCAGGAGATCTCAAGGGAAGTACCCTATTATGTATGACACTACTTACAAAGAACTCCCTGCCCCAAGCAGGCAGCTTGATTAGACAAATACTCATCTGTCAAGCACTCTGCGTTTGCATACTGTCTACTCTATTGACAATTCGGACTTAACTCAATCATGCTAAATTCTGACCTTTGGAGGCTTTGTCTCCAGCCCGAAACTCACTGTTTTCCCCAAGTACGGACTAGCCTATGGCCACATTTTCCCCTATAAGAACCCCTGATTTTGAAAGCTTATTCGGATGGCTACCGACTTCCATCCCGCCTTGCTGCTGCTTTGCTTGGTGAGCCTTCCCCTCAGTCCCACATACTGAGACTCCATACCTCTGAACTTCTGCTGCAGACTACCCGGGCTTCAGGACAGGTGTAGCATTACCCAAACCAACAACTCCTCTTAAAAATCCCTCTATCCTACTCCAACCTTTATTTCTATAGTTATCTGTGTGAGTGTGGTGCATACACTGTTTGATTGTATTTTAATAAAGATCAGAATTATTATTCCAATTCTGTTTGCTCCTTGACTTGGCCTGACCCCGTAGACATTGGGTGAAAGATCTCACTCCGTTGCCCTGCCTCTCACATTGCTAGCTTGTGCTCTTGGCTAATTTCCCCAATTTATATAATTGAGAGCGCCTTTAGGTGTCCCTCCCGGGACCCCCAGAAAACAGGATAAGAAAAATAATAGGTAATTAATAATAGGTTATACTAATGTTATTAATTACCTTAACACTGTGAAGGTTACTTAACAATTCTAACATGACTATTAAAGGATTATAATTAATCACCCTAAAATAATAATAATAATAATAATAATAATAATAATAATAATAATAATAATAATACATTTTTATTGTATAGACGAGGCCATTACAAAGTATTTCAGATAAAAACAGCATTAAAACAATACAAAAAGTGTTGTACTTTATAGTCCCATCCTAAAATTAAAATTAACATATATTAGTTTTTAATAGCCATTCATCTTGTTAGTTATAATAATCTTAATATTTCTTAATTCTATACTTTTATATCATAAAAAGCTGCCAATAAAGCCTAAACTAATCTCCACCCTTACTTCTCTTGTAACAATTGAACTAACAATATAAACAGATAAAAAAGACAATAACTTCAAATATCTCTCAGTTTTAACTCTTCCTCTTGTTAATTTTCTCATAGATTTTTTACATAAGTATCGTCATACAACATATGTAAAATGAAAAAAAAAATTCCATCATGATTCTAAATCCTTGCTACATCTTAGTTCTAGATCAATCTCTACAGTCAAGTCAAAACTTTTTGTTTAGTAAGCACATGTTCCTGTTATTGATCTATCTGGTTTCCCTTTTTCAACACTCAAAGAAACCTCATATCCATGGATCTTTTCAGTGAGAATATTCATCTGCATATGTGAACCAGAAAAGGGGACATTTTCTCAATGATACATTACCTTTAAATTTAACAACATACTCCTAAACATTAGGTTAAAAGCCATTTGGTCTAATAGAGCAAATATTTCCATCATTAACCCTTCTGGTTTCTTTTTATGATGGCTAGATCCTGTTTAGACAATGTTAGAAAACTACTTTCTAACCAAACCAACATTAAACAATGCCTTTGGTTCTTATAATTACAAATCCAAATTTTAAAGATAACCCAGTATGATAAATAACCCAACAAAGCGTCTTTCTATTAATAAATCGATCTTCACCTTTTTTTCCTGGAAGAGTTTCTTCCCCTTGAATAATTTCTTGTAGCTTCAAGATGCCACTGTCAAAGATTTCCTCCAACACTGTCATCATCCCTACAGTGGTGGAGCTTGCAGTGTGTGGAGGGGGGGCATGAGGGGGTGGGGCTATGGAGTGAGGGGCATGGTCACTGTGCAGGGTGTGTGGCTGTGGCATGTAGGGGTGTGGCCAGGGCGAGTGGGTGTGTGGTTATGGGCCTGGACGCCCCAGAAACATTGCTGCCTGGGGCAAATCGCCCCTACATTCCTACGCTACTGCCAAATCTTCTCCTATATTCCTCATATTTTCCAAATCTGGTGTAGGCACTGATTGTGGCATCTGGTCAGGGCTCATATCTTCTTGCAGCATCATTGTATCATTGGATCAGGAACAATCCCCTGTGTTTCATCTCCATTTCCTTCCTGTTGACAAACTGTCACACCATCAATTTGATGTTATCAGTCTCTTCAACTCTCACATTCAATCTTAACGAGGATAATTGTGTTACAAGCTTGTTGTATTTTTCTTCTGTAGACAATGTAAATTGCCTGAATTCTGCCCAAATATGTAAAAAAATAACTCAGTATTTCCTCTGGGTTATTTAAACCATTTTTAATTTGGGTGCAGGAATCCATAGTTAAAGTCATATTAAGCTCTATTCAGTGTCTCAAAACAACACAAAATGTTCTCACAACAAATAAGACAGCATAACATCCAAAATTTCCCAGCCAAATCAGCATCATCAACAACAACAAAAGATGTGAGAAACTCACAGTGTAAAGAAAGAAGGAAAAACAAAAATTATAGTCTTTTTATTAATAAAGACAGAGTCCAATGATTATTAAAAATAAAATTCCCAACAAAATTAACCAGAAGATTAGTCTCAATCAAAACCATTCAATCCATCAAAAATCATAACCAGGTAATTAACCCGTTCCCAGATCCAAAGGAAAAAAGTGTTCAAAATCAAGATCTCAATGTACCGTATGAAAAACACAATGCCCCCATCTCTATGTCCAATCTTAATAGCCATTATTCAAGAACAGAGCACTAAAAAAAAAAAGAATTAAGTATAAACAAGTTTATCCCAATTAAGTCCGATAAACACATCAAAGAGAAAATAAAAGAAAGTTCCCTTTAAAAATAAGCAAGAGGCTCCTAGGCCTATAAGCAAGATTACACCTGCTGCAAAATAGAGGCTCCTTGCATGTTCTATGTAATACAATTGAAAATTAAAGATTGATACATAGCAAGAGATCTAGTCAGGTGATAATGGTATCCATGACTTCTCTAAAGCGTGCAATGTCTCTGGAGTCATGGGGCCTGCTACAACCACTCAGTTCCTGAGCACGTGATATGCCAGTCCCAATCTGGGCTCTTCAGACTCTCTGTGGATTGAGGAGTCCGCTAGCTTGACAGGGGGAATCCCTAATACCTCCTGTCAAGCACAGCACTTTCAGAGATTGTGATCTAGTGGAGATTGCTAGAACACATCTGCCATTACCACGGCCGGAAATGAAACCCCTGCACAGCCAACCTTCTTGATGCAAGAAGGTTGATGCAACCTTGATGCAAGATGCGATCTTTGGAGCTGGGCCTCAGCTGTGTTTGGGAGCAACCAGGAGGAGTGCTCTGGCTGCTGCTTTCATTTTTCTTTTCTAAGCATATTTTAAGCTTACTTCCAACTTATACCTTGCAGAATTGACTGAGAGTAAGAAGATGGAAGAAGAAGAGGTAGAAGGAGAATAAGAGTTTGAGCAGTAATTAATAGGATCAACAGGAAGATTAAAACAATCAAACCAAAACAAAGACTTACCATCCACTCATAAGAAACGGGTATGAATTGTGAGTAACTAAAGAGAAAGTTGCCTCCCTGCTAACCTTACTTCCAACTGGTGTCAATACTGATAAAATTATCCTAATATAAGTTTACTAAGAGAGACGATAACCAGCCTTATCTTTCTGCAACTTCTTCTTCTATATAATCCCTTGTACAAGAAAGTAGTTAATGTTTGGAAAATAAACAACTTGAAGATAACTAACAAACAGATGTCAAACAGAATGTGAAATAGTAAAGATGGCAAATAAGTCAAATAAAAATTGAAATTAACAAAGTAATCAGATTAACATAGCTGTAAGTTGAAGAGTAAGTGTGGTAGCTCTACTACAAATGATGGTGGTCCTTACAAGACAGGGATATAAAAACTTCAGTGCTTCCCCAATTTGTATGGAATCTTCTACAAGCAATACAGAGAGACAAACAAGGCAAACAAAACAAACAAATACCTGCATATTTCTCTCCAGTGGTTAAAATAAAGGATCCTCAGACACAGGGCTAGACTGGACCTTAGATCATAGACAGATGCTGTTTGACCTATATAACAAAGTGGGATTAATTTGGGAGAAGATTTTGCCTTTGCTGAAAGCAATGATAATGCCACCTGTTATGGGACTGGAGACATGGGACCACAACAAAATTGCCTAAAGACAGTACTACTGTCAATGAAATAGAGAACATTTTAAAAATCAAGAAATAATGCCTGGTGAGATGAAGCATTCCGAACAACTAACAGAATTAATTGGATATGCCATAGATATGACCAAGGATTTACAATCAATTCTTACCTCTCTGAATGTAATGGTTTATTAACAGTTATTACAGAAGCATTGGTAAGGTTGGAATCACAAACTGAAATGAAGCTGTTGGCATGCGAGGGTATTACATCTCAACACTGTAAAAGAAGGAAGAAAGCTAAGAAGAGAAATTCTAGTAGAAAACAAAAGCCTTCACAAACTGGTCCTAATGTGTCGAAGAAGAACAAGAACATTAAGAGGACATGGAAAGGTCATAGATTATTATTGAAACATGATGAAAAACTGTTTAATGTCCTGGACATGAAGCCAAATATATTAAAGAACCCAAAGAAAATTGACAAATGAGGGAAGGCAAATTAAAAAACATCCTAATCCTGAACAGAACCACCAGAAGCCCATTTCTAGAACTCAGGAAGATCCTATGCATCTTTTAAGCAATACCTCTTGCACCAGTAGTTGGGAACTAGTTACTCAAGATTCCTGGGAAAAGGCACTGAGAAATGGCTTACCTTATAAGAAGAAGATACCTTTTCAAGGTGAGGATCTCTAACCTCTAGTTCCACATGATGACTGGAAAAGTAAGACTTGGAACTTAATCTTTGTTAATAATAAATTGATCATTAATAATTACTCTAAACCTAGAGGCATGTTGTTACCCTGATCTCTGGGGGTCCCGGGCGGGACACCTAAATAACCAAACAACAACAACAACAACACTTTGGGGAAGATTAGCTGGAGCACTCACTAAAGCTAGCAAGAGGCAGGGTCTTGCAACCCAGTCTACGGGGTCAGGTCAGTCAAGCAGCCAGACAGTTTAAAATAGCAAAAACGATGTTTTATTAAATACAGACAAATATTGAAAACACACAGCCACACAGCTAGCTAAAGAATCGGAAATAGGGATTTTTAGAAGGAAGCGGGTGATACGACACCTGTCTCGTAGTCCTGGGCCTTGAGAACGGAGTTGGGGTATGAAGAAGAAACTTGGCGCGGCAGAGTGGTCCGAGCGGTCCGGGGTTGAGCGGGCTCAGTTACTGGAACTGAGGGGAAGGCTCGCCAGGCAAAGCGGCAGCAAGGCGGTCTGGAACTCAGGAGCGATCCGAGGAGGGTCTCGGAATCGGGGGTTTTTATAGGGTAAATTGTGACTGCAGGCCATACCTTGTTCGGTGAGAACAATGAGTTTTAGGAGCAGGACAATGCTTTGGAAAGGTCAGAATTTAGCATGATTGACTTAGAGCTGAATTAACAATAGTGTAGCCAGTATGCAAATGCGGAGCGCTTAGTACAGCTTTGTCAGGTTACCTGCTCAGAGCAGGGAGCCTTTGTTAGTATCGCACATATGCAAGGAGGTATTTGCTGGAGAGGTCCCTGAAGCGACGAACCAGCTCTGTCTGGCCTGTCTGGGTGGAGAATGGAAAGTCCAGCAATTATCGGCTGCGCCTGTTTATGTGCTTGCCCGGAGGCCTCGCAAACACGTGGAGCGGGGTGGCAGAGGAAAGCCGAATTATTTGATATCAAAGCAATATCAAGTGCTATCTCCGGGTAGGTCTGAACCGCAGTAACAATGTTATCCCAATCTGTGCAAAGAGACCACCTTGCATGTACGCTGCTTGTAGGTTGCATGTACATTCATTGGATTCTCACCCTCCTGGAAATTCTCCATGTGGAGTACTTATTTTACAACTATACTCAAGTCTGTGCAATTATAAATGAGCATATTGCAAAAAAAGTTAATTCTTTTACGATCAAACTTTTAAATAAAGGTATAGTAATTTACTGTTTCTTTGAAAATAGGGCCCCTCCTATTTCATTAATTAACTGCTCACCTAGCATAAGCTTTAATAATAAGAACAACCATAGCATAATAACCTAACCTCATTTGTTAGATTCTACACCATGCCTAAGTTAGCCCACTCAAGATAAACAGAGACATTCCACACTCCCAAACTTGTCTTAGTTAGTATCCCCTTATTTTTATATACAAGTGATGCTGTTCTTCTTTCCTTTACTAAAATTGGCTTTAGGTGAGTAATAAGAGCTTTTATGGAGTACTATGAAAATAACCAGATAATTGTTAACTACAATAAATCTAAAATCATAGTCTTTTTAAAAAAAATCACTCCATACTCAATTGGGTCAAGGCTGGACATAAAACAGAACAAGTTAGGTATTTCAAATATTTGAGGGTTATTTTCCAAGCATCTGGTGCCTGGGCATCACATCAAGCAACTGCTACACAGAATGCAACCTGCAGTGGCAAATCAATTTTCCGATTCTTTTATATCAAAGGCGGACAACTGATCCCTGCCACGCTTAAGGTATCATAAGCTAAGGTCCTTCCTCAATTACTGTTTAGTATCCCAGTATAGATCCTTGGTTTTTTTCCAGTAGTGTACTTCTCAGAAAATTGTTTGCTGTACCAAATTGTGTTCCATCAGCAGTCCTACATCTGGAGGCTGGTTATACATTGGTTGAATGCACTGTCTGGAAGTGGGCCTTAGGGTATTTGCTGAGGGTTCTTTTTGCAGGACCAGAGGTTGGGTATGTTTATTTGATGCAAAGAGATACTTACATTACTCACCTGTTTAAAGTTATCAAAGAAAAACTGCAATGATTAGGCCTCTCAGACACATTCCTCCTCACTCTTGACTGGTCTAGGGCAAAGCTGATCCTTGCACAATAGATTAAAGATATTGACACTGTTCCTGCGGCCCAGGCCTACCTGGCGATAGCACTTGAAATCGTTTTGATATCAAACCATTCGGCTTTCCTCTGCCACCCTGCTCCACGTGTTTGCAAGGCCTCCGGACAAGCACGTAAACAGGTGCGGCCGATAATTGCTGGATGTTCCATTTCCCACCTAGGCAGGCCGAACTGAGCCGGTTCGTCGCTTCAGGGACCTCTCCGGCAAACACCCTTTTGTTTATGCATGATACTAACAAAGGTTCCCCTGCCCCGAGCAGGTAGCCTCACAAAGCTGTACTAAGTGCTCCGCATTTGCATACTGGCTACACCATTGTTGATTCGGCGGTAAGCCAATCATGCTAAACTCTGTCCTTTCCAAAGCTTTGTCCCGCTCCAAACTCGCATTGTTCTCACCGAGTCAGGTATGGCCTGCAGTCACAATTCACCCTATATAACCCCCCCCCCGATTCCGAGACCACCTCGGATCACTCCTGAATTCCATCCAGCCTTGCCACCGCTCCGCTTGGCGAGCTGTCCCCTCAATTCCAGTAACTGAGCCTGCTCAACCCGGGATCACTACCGAGACCGTCTGGAGACCGCCTTGCTGCTGCTTTGTTCGGCAAGCTCCCTTCAGCGAACCATGCTGAGCTTCTTCCCTACACCCCAACGAACTCTATCTCTCCAGGACTATGAGATAGGTGTCGTATCACCCATTTCCCTCCGAAAATCCCTATTTCCAATTCTTTAGTTAGCTGTGTGACTGTGTTGTCTTTTACGTTTGTCTGTGTTTAATAAAATATCGTTTTGCCATTTTAAACCATCTGACTGCTTGACTGACCCGACCCCGTAGACGCTGGGTTGCAAGATCCTGCTAAGTTACCCTGCCTCTCTCTAGCTTTAGTGAGTGCTCCAGCTAATTTCCCCAAAGGTTGTGTTTGTTGTTTGGTTATTTGGGCACCCCTCCCGGGACTCCCAGAGAACAGGGTAACAACACCCAATACTCTTCATCTGCTGCACGCACTGCTTGCTCCCCCATTAGCTTGAGTTTGAGGTTTACTCCAATTGGGGGTGCAAATTATGTTGAAAATTTAACAATCCCCAAATGCTGGATGATAGTCAGCAAAACTAGATTCAATGTAATTTCATCTGATGTATTACAGGGACATTTTCAGAGAATTGTGTACAAGAAGAGATTTTCAGAGAATTGTGTACGTATGCCCCTGTGGGGAGGGACTAGTGAAATCTTTACTTCATGCATTTTTCTATTGTACATTATACAAGGACAATAGATTAAGGTTAGTAGCACCTCTCTTAAGCAAATTCCCAGGTAGACATTTGGACTAGTATCTGATATATCTGTTAAGTGATACTAAAGAAAGAGTAACAGAGGAGGTCACAACGTTTTTTCTTTTTTCTGCTGCCAAAATTCAAAGGGCCATGGTACACAAATCTTAATAACTTAATTATTCCCTTTGGTTTAAATATCGAGAGTGTCATATAGGGAACACAGCTTCAGGAACAGTAGGGCTACTAAAAGTTGTATATCAGCAATAAGGCTGCATGATTTTAATAGAAATTTATATGTTTAAATCTCAGTATCTTGTATCACATCTTATTTTATTAAGCTGTTTCTAAAATGCGTTTATATGTAATTAATTATACCCTGTTCTGTTTTAACACAGATTATTTATATTTTCAAATATGGTGTATTTACACTTTTGATTACTTGTGTGCAGAATATATATAATAAATTTATTGCCTCATGGTTTGTTGACTGCAATAAAGCCTTGACTGACTGACCGACTGACCAAAATGCAAGACATAAGTAAGACTCCCAGCTGATGGGCACAACTAATTTCAGCACTACTACTTCTGCAGTACTTCTGTGAATGGAATTTCTTATTTTTAAACATTTTTTTAAAAAGTAAATAAATTATTGTAGACCAGTGTGATAGAACTGAGTAAAAGTAGGAAACTGAGAAATACTGTATTTGCTAGCATGTTAGACATACTGTTGTATAAGACGCACTCCATTTTCAGACCTTAGTTTTTAGGTGGAAAATGTACCTGGCTGAGGCAAAATACATAGGAACGAGGAGAGGAGTGAAAGGAGATGTGGCACGAGGATTCCCCCTTTCTTTTTGAATCATAGAATCACAGAATTGTAGAAATGTAGAGTTGGAAGAGACCACATGGGCCATCCAGTCCAACCCCCTGACATGCAGGGACACCCTCAAAGCACTCCCAACAGATGGCCATCAAGCCTCTGCTTAAAAACCAAGGAAGGAGACTCCACTACACTCCGAGGCAGCACATTCCACTGCCGGACAGCCCTGACTGTCAGGAAGTTCTTCTGAGGTTCAGGTGGAATGTCCTTTCCTGCAGCTTGAATCCATTGCTCCTTGTCCTGGTCTCTGGAGCAGCAGAAAACAAGCCCTCTCCTTCCTCTACGTGGCATCCCTTCAAATATTTAAACATGGATATCATGTCCCCTCTTAACCTTCTCTTCTGCAGACTAAACATACCCAACTCTCTAAGTCTATCCTTATAGGGCATGGCTTCCAGGCCTCTCACCATTTGGGTCGCCCTCCTCTGGACTTGCTCCAGCTTGACCATGTCAAGGATTCCCTTGGGCAAATCCCATTCTCACAGCCTCAGAGGCAAGCCCTGACACCCCCGACCCCATAACAAATCTTGCTCCATAAACTGGAGCTGAGTTGCAGGCACTAAGAAAAGCAACTGGGAAGGAGGAATGAAGACAGGAGATGCTGAGCCTTGTGCAGAAAAGGGGTGGGGAGACAGCAAAAAGAAGGGGCTCAAAACATCTGGAGACCACCCCTCTTCTTTCTAGGCCCCACTCTTCTTTACTCATTTTCTGCTAGGGGGGTGGAGGCTGGGGCAGGAACAGGAACAAGCAGTTCCTCCTGATGAAGCCAAACCTCCTGTTCAGGCTGGGAGGGAAGAAAGTGCACCTCCATCCCACTCTTTTTGCCCCACTCTAGGAACAGAAACCAAAAGGGTTTTGCAGGCTGTGCTGAGCAGCAGCTAATCAACTGCAGGAAAATCAAACTGGGAAAATGCCCTGTACTTCAGCATGGACAAATCCTTCCTCCCCCGCCCCCACAGATGGTTGGCTCCAGGAAAAAGACCTGGCTGGGAGGGGTGAATGGGAGGAAGCAGGGAGGGGCTGCAGCAAGGTGGGCTCTTCCTCTCTCAAAGGGGCAGCCCATGTTTTCCCAATTTCTTTTTTTTCTTAAACCCAGAGAGCTTTATTCCCCACAAATCAATAGTCTACAGAAGGACTAAGCACAAGAGGTAAGAATGTACAAAGTACAAGCCCCACTCTAAGTCAATTGTTTGCAGTAGTTTTCAAAGTACTGTATTTACTGATGTATAAGACACACCCTATTTCAGAAGGCATTTTTTAGGGGAAAAGTACATCTTATATGCCAGTGAATACAGTACTTTAAACACAGTAGCAACTTTAGAGACTTCATCCCCCTGAATAATATTGGCAAGTTACGTTAGAACCAAAGCCTTTTGATTCTCATCTTCTAAGCAAACTGTGAATGTGGGAAATAGAGAAGGTCTTTGGAGGAACAGGACCTGAATTGGTGGTGAACCCATATTGAACTGAGTTTTACCTTCCTGGAGAATGGGTACTGGTGTCCACAGGGAACATGTAAGTATCCTTGGAAAATTCAGCACATGGAATGGTCCCTCCCAGTCTTTGCAAGAGAGGGGTGGTGGTGGTAGGGAATTGAGGGGAACAGAAGCAGTGGTTTGTAGGCCTGACAAGATGACTTGAGAGATGTGCTGTTTCCTGGGTGCAAAAACCAGTGATGTCACAGATAGGCTGACAAGACTTGTGAAGCCCATTGCCCTTTGCTTTTGGTCCATGTGGGAACCAATGACACGGCAAGGTGTAGCTTTCAGCATATTACAAGAGATTAGGAAGCTGAAGGAAATTGATGTCATTTGTCATTTCAGCTATCCTCCCAGTTAAAGGACACGGCCCAGGAAGGGAGAGAAGAATAGAGGAGGTGAACAACTGACTCTGCAAATGGTGCCACTGGGAATAATTTGGATTCTTGGTTCATGGTTCGTAGACGTATTAAGAATCTGGAATAAAGATAAGCAGAAATTATGTGTTAAACTAGCTTTATGGAATTTGCCACCTGAAACCTTGCTTAAGAGAGAAGTTGTCAGGAACAGATTCACTCTTACACGGATCAACAAACTTAATAGAAGATTTATTGTAACATAGTAAGGGATGCTGTCTTCAGACGTTAAAGCTCGAGAATGGAACGTTTTCCCCCACCTTACACTTTAACAGACAGTTTCTCCTAAGATAGTTGTAAAAGAACGAACGTCATCATGCCAAACGGTTCCTTTGAAATTCCAGCCAGAAGGAATGGTTGGCGCCTGGGAATAGCTAACAGCCTACTATCACTATTTCCTCAGTCTACTGCTATCCTAAAACAATAAAACATGGAGGACTCCCGACATCCTGCCCCACTTTTTTTAAAAAAAAAATATACATAAAGATACACAAAATATAGAAAATATCACGGAACAGTAGAAAGACAAGAAAACTAAATAGTAATATGAATGCAGTAGCAAGTCAGTCGGGGCGTTGAGGAACATCAGCCGGCGAAGAAGTCAGCGAAGGTGCCCTCTTCAGCAAACTGGAATGAAAAACAGGATGAATAGCCTTGAGGGAAGAAGGGAGATCTAGTTCAAAAGAGACATCATTAATAGCCCTTTTCACAGGAAAAGGTCCGAGAAAACGAGGGGAAAGTTTTTTAGACGGAGAAGGAGAGGAAATGTTCTTAGAAGAAAGGAAAACCAAATCCCCGGGCTGGTAAAGGGGATTAGGCTGCCGTTTACGGTCAGCGAAACGTTTGTGGGAAGCTTTAGCGGATGCTATAGCATCTGAGACGGATTGCCAAATGCCAGAAAATTTAGAGACCCAAGCAGAAACAGAAGGAGGAGCGGAGGAAGAGAGGGAGAGGGGGGGGAAAGGAGAAGGAAGGAAGCCGTAAACTATTTCAAAGGGGGGTTTCCCAGTAGAGGTATGAACCGCAGAATTGATGGCGAACTCAGCGAACGGAAGGAGCGGAGCCCAATCATTCTGGTTCTCAGAAACAAAACACCTAAGAAATTGTTCAAGAGATTTGTTAACACGCTCAGATTGGCCATCTGTTTGAGGGTGATAAGCACTGCTGAGTTTCTGAGTGACTCCCAGGGTTTTCAGTAGACAAGTCCAAAACTTGGAAGTGAAAATTGGATCCCTGTCCGAAATGATCACCGAAGGTAGTCCGTGAAGTTTCCATACATGATTAATGAACAGGTCAGCCAGCTGGTCAGCACGGGGTAGTTTCTTTAAAGGCACAAAATGACATTGCTTGGAAAAGTGATCAGTAACAACCCAAATAACATGAAAGCCGTGTGAAGAGGGAAGAGACACGATAAAATCCCATGCGATGACCGACCAGGGGCTAGCAGGCGCAGGCAGAGGTTGCAGGAGCCCTTGAGGTTTAGATGTGGGCGATTTAGAAACGTTGCAAGTGGCACACTGCTTAATGTAAGTTTGCACGGAGGGGTTTAATCCAGGCCACCAAAAAGGCGGCGAATCGCATGCAATGTCTTCAAAAACCCAAAATGTCCAGCGGGTTTGGAATCATGATAACGATGAAGTACCTGCTCGCGGGCAGCAGGGGGAACGTAGACCTTGGTGCCATAAAAGGGGAGATTGTCAACCCATTCTATTTTATCCTTGTTTGCCGGTAGCCAGGAGTCTGCATGCGCTGCATGAATGATAGCATCGCGGAGAGCGGAGTCACAAAGAGAGGAGGCAGAAAGCCTTGTCTTTGCTAATGCACGAGTAGTCACTTGAGAAGCCAGAGAGGAGGCAGGAAACAAGGTATTGGAGTGGGAGGACGTAGCAGGGGATTCCGCAAAACAGGGAAGTCGAGAGAGAGGGTCCGCCAGTTGGTTAGTTCGGCCAGGTTTGAAAACAATTTTAAATCGGAATCTCTGGAAAAATTCAGCCCATCTCGCCTGCTTAGGGGAGAGTTTCTTAGCAGACTGTAAGGCTTGCAAATTCCTATGATCAGTCCAAACTTCAAAGGGAAGTCGAGCCCCTTCAAGCAAATGACGCCAAGAGGACAGCGCAAAATGGATAGCCTTGGCTTCTTTCTCCCAAATAGGCCAATTAGCTTGTTGAGGGGAAAATTTCTTTGAAATGAAAGCACAAGGCCTGAGTGCTCCTGTGGTGTCATGTTGTAAAAGAACGGCTGCCATGGCAAAGTCCGAAGCATCCGTTTGCACAATGAATTGCTTCGTACTGTCGGGAAAAAGGAGTAAGGGCTCAGACGTAAATTTAGATTTCAAATGGTCAAACGCCGATTGACACTCAGGCGACCAACAAAGTCTATGCGCCTTGCCCGCAGTGGATCCTTTAGGTTTCCGTAGAAGGTTGGTGAGTGGAAGCGTTATGGCCGCAAAATCCTCAATAAAGTTCCGGTAGAAGTTCGCAAAACCAAGAAATTGCTGCAGTTGCTTCACAGTTTTAGGGACGGGCCATTGCAAAATGGAGTTAATCTTCGAAGGGTCCATTTTAAGTGAACAATCTTGAATCCTATATCCCAAGTAATCAAAAGTTTGGGTGTCAAATTGGCATTTAGATAGATTAACCACGAGGTTGTTATCTATAAGCCTTCGTAACACTTCACGAACCAAGGACACATGAGATTCCATGGAATCTGCGTAAATTAAAATGTCATCCAGATAAATCAGAACCCCCTGATACAACAAGTCATGGAAAATGGTGTTCAAAAACATTTGGAACACAGATGGCCCCGATTGTAAGCCAAAGGGAAGAACCGTCCATTTAAAGTTACCTAGAGGAGTTGCAAAGGTGGTGAGCCACTCAGAGTCCGGGTCCATTCTAATCCTATGAAAAGCCTCTTTAAGATCAAGTTTGGTGAAATATTTTCCTTGAACAAGATGGTCCAAAACAGTCCGTATCAGAGGTATGGGATAACAATTGGAGGAAATAACCTGGTTAATAGCAGAGTAGTTAACTATCAGTCTCGGATCCGCGCTGGGATCTTTTCTCTTCGGAAGAAGACAGGACTCGCCGTGGGGGCTGTAGAGGGCTTGATAAAGCCGCGAGCCAAGTTTTTATTTAGGAACTTCTTGAGAGCAAGGAGTTCTTTTTGGCTCATGGGATAAATTTTCGGTTTAGGCAGGGTGGCCCCGTCAACTAATTCCAGTTTACAGTCAAAGTCCGTGTGGGGAGGCAATTTGTCAGCCTCCCTTTCGTGGAAAGCCTTTTGGAAGTCTCGGTAGTGTGAAGGAATTTGTTGCAATTCTTCATGGGGAATAGAAAAGTTTTCATCTGAAGAGGACATAGTGCCAGCAGTCCAGTTTATCTGGGGGTTATATTCACGAAGCCAATCGATTCCCAAGACCAATTTGAACTGCATCGCCTTGGGAACTAGAAATCGCATGCTGTAATTGTTTTTGTCCATTTGAAATGAGATGGGCTTAGTGATTTTACTAATTACTCCCCCAGTCATTGAGGTCCCATCCATTTGCGTTAATTTGATGGGGCATTCCAAGGGCTCATAAAGAGTTTTCAATTTTTTGGCCAATTTGGGGTGTAACAAACTTCTGGAGCAGCCAGAGTCAATTAATGCCCTATGTACATGCAAAGTCCCATCGCTGCCACTAATCGCAACCGTGGCGTAGAAATGGGGAATTTTAGAGTACTTACAGATGTTCCCGCCGCTTGCCAGTCATCGCAGTCAGGTTTAGAATCTCCATCTATGTCAGATGATGACGAAGAGGTGGTTTCATCATCGGGATCGGAGTCTCCTGTCGCCGCTGCAGGGTCCTTAGAAGTGCGTCTAAGTGGTTGTTTGGCGGCCGCTGTCTGATGTGTGAATTCTATATTCTTTGGGTCTGCTCGTGCTCCCTTAGTCCCAGTCGGAGCTTGGTTTCCGCGGCAGGTGTTGGCGAGGTGGCCCGGTTTTCCACAGTTAAAGCACATGCCCAAACGGAGACGTTTGTTCCGTTCCTCAGCATTGAGGACGGTGGGACCGCGTGGTTGTCGTTTTGGCACGTCTTGTCTTTGTCGGTTCAGCTGAACAGTCTGGGTTATGCCTTCCATTTCAGTAGCTAGTCTGACCCAACCTAGCAGGGTCTGTGGATTGGCCTGCATTAAGCACCCGTGTAGAATATCAGGATTTAGTCCATCTTTGTATAACTCAATTAGAATTTCATCACTCCACGGGACTTTGGTGGCCAGGTTTCTAAATTCACGGGAATACGTCCCCACATCGTTCCTGCCTTGTTTCATTCGTTTCAGTTGATATTTGGTGTTTTCCAATAAATGGGGGTCTTCAAAGCGTTCCCGCAGATGGTTCATGAAGAGCTGCAGATTTTCAGTTTCGGGGGCGCGGGAGTCATATAGGTTCGCTACCCAGTCTGCTGCCAGTCCTTTCATCCTCTGGCTTAGGTATCGAATTCGGGCCGCATCATCCCGAAATAGATGGCCGTGATCAATCATGAAATTGTTTGCCATAGTCAAAAAAAAAGAGAGTTTCTCCCCCTTCCCGTTGAAGGTCGCTTTCAGGTCTCCCACATTTCTGAGTAACAGTGGCGTTGGCGTGTGCCCTGTTGGTTGCTGGGGCGGACCAGGGGTGCCTGCCGCCGAGACAGCCGCTCGTGGTTCTCCTCCTGGTGATCTCCCTGTCTGCGAGGGACGGATGCACATCTCGCGTAGCATGGTCTTGAGTTCGAGTATCTCCTCATCTTTTCTTTCCAGTTCGGTTTCCATTTGCTTTATCTCCTCCAAAAGGGATAGGTCTTTTGCTGATGTATCCCATCTAGCAGCCCTTCTGCGTTGTCTCAACGACGTATGTGGCTTTTCACCCCAGACCCAGGTTTGGCCGCTTGTGGGGGTTTCCATAGCCTCGGTCAGGCGCAATTTTGTCTTGGTATCCAGGGGCACTTCAGTTTCTGTAGCTCCATCAGATTCTGCAGATCCTTGCTCTTCTTCAGTAATCGACTGGTCCATCAATTGGTGCATTTTTTGAAAGGATTCTCGAGCTTTCTGTCAGGAACAGATTCACTCTTACACGGATCAACAAACTTAATAGAAGATTTATTGTAACATAGTAAGGGATGCTGTCTTCAGACGTTAAAGCTCGAGAATGGAACGTTTTCCCCCACCTTACACTTTAACAGACAGTTTCTCCTAAGATAGTTGTAAAAGAACGAACGTCATCATGCCAAACGGTTCCTTTGAAATTCCAGCCAGAAGGAATGGTTGGCGCCTGGGAATAGCTAACAGCCTACTATCACTATTTCCTCAGTCTACTGCTATCCTAAAACAATAAAACATGGAGGACTCCCGACAGAAGTAATCTTGAAAGGAAAATGGTTAATATATAGAGATCTGTTACGGACACGAAAAGACCAATTTGAATGAAAACAAGTGAGGAACTGATTCAAGAATGTTGTGATATTTCACAGTTTGCATATTGTCAGTTATTTGAATATTTTAACATGGATACAAATTGTTTGGTTTTCAAATATATAAACTGGAATTTGAAGAGCAATTATGTAATGATGATGGATGTGTGATAGTTAAAATGTCTTAAGTTCTTATTAAGAGTAAAGAAATAAGATGAACAAGTAAGACAGTATGATTAAATGGGCACAAAATGTGAGTTATAACATACAAATGGAACAATGGGGAAAATGTGGACAAGAGATCTAAATTTTATATTAAATTATGACCTAACAGAAAAAAATTATAAAATGATGTACAGATGGTACTTAACTCCAAAAAGATTGTTTAAAATGTATAATGGATCCACTCATATTTGTTGGAAATGTGAAACGAAATGAGGAACTTTTTTCATATGTAGTGGGCATGTGAGAAAGCAAAGAAATTTTCGGTTTTGATCCATCAATTGATAGAATATATTCTGAAGATAAAGATCCAATTGAATTGTGAGTTTTTCTTTTTTGGGACTCACAAATGATCAGATTGATCATTTATCAGTTGACTGTCCTGGGACCAGTGCTATTCAACATCTTTATCAATGACTAAGATGATGGAATAGAGGGCATGCTCATCAACTTTGCAGATGACACCAAATTAGGAGGGATAACTAAATACTCCAGAGGACAAGATCAGAATTCAAAATGACCTTGACAGATTAGAGGACTGGGCCAAAACTAACAAAATGAATTTTAACAGGGAGAAATGTAGGAAGAATGAATGAAATGCACAGATATAGGATGGGTGATACTTGACTTGAAAACATTATACGTGAAAGGGGTCTAGGAGTCTTGGTGGACCACAAACCAGTGACATAGCTTGGAATGAGCAGGGTGTGTGTGTGTGGGAGGGACAATGGCACACAGAGGAGGGGCGATGGCATGCCGGGGAGGGGCGATGGCGCACAAGGGGGGCAGGCAAGGAGCAGCAGCACCCCCCAAAAAAGTTTCACCCAGGGCACACTGCCCATCTCACACCCCTGTCCCTATGCCACTTCCACAAACTGAGCATGAGTCAGCACTGTGATGCAGCAGCTAAAAAAGGCAATGTCATTCTGGGCTGCATCAAAAGGAGTATAGTGCCGAGATCAAGGGAAGTAATAATTCCACTCTATTCTGCTTTGGTTAGATCCACCTGGAATACTGTGCACCACAATTCAAGGAAGATATTGACAAACTGGAACGTATCCAGAGGAGGGCAGCTAAAATGGTGAAGAGTCTGGAAATCATGCCCTATGAGGAGCAGCTTAGAGAGTTAGGTGTGTTTAGCCTGATGAAACAAAGGTTAAGAGGTGACATGATAGCCATTTTTAAATATTTGAAGGGATGCCATTTTGAGGATGGAGCAAGCTTGTTTTCTTCTGTGACTAGGACAAGGAGCAATGGATTTAAACTACAGGAAAAGATTTCACCTAAACCTCAGTAAGAACTTCCTGACAGTCAAAGCTGTTCAGCAGTGGAATATGCTGCCTGAGTGTGATGGAGTCTCTTTCTGTGGAGGTTTTTAAGCAGTGGTTGGATGGCCATTTGCTGGGAGTGCTTTGAGTGTATGTTCCTGCCTGTCAGAGGGTGGGACTCAATGGCCATTGTGGTCTCCAACTCTATGATCCTATTATAAGGAGTTTGGAAGAATCATGAAGTATATCATGAAACTACTTTTTGCCCAGAAATGAAAAGATTCAACAATTCCATCTCAAGAAGACTCGATGATGAAACTGCTGGACTTGGTAGAAATGGACAAATTGACTATTTTGATCAAAGAAAGATCACTGACCAAATTTAAGACTGACTGGGACATGTTGATTGCATATTTGAGAGACCATTGGGGAAAGCTTCAATTTTACGCTTTGAATATTAGTAGCTTGTATTTAATAGCAGAAATTTACACGAATGTTATAATGCTGAGGAAGTATATCTGCTATTATACTTTGTAACCATCCACTGGGAGGCTGGAAATCATGTGCATGCCTGATATAGCACCTGATCAGAAAGAGAAAGAACTATAAAGACCACCTGGCAACTATAGAGAGGAAGAAGTTGCTGTTTGTTACCGCTGCCTTGGACCTCTGCTTCACTAGTGGGACTGCTCTTCGCAGTACTGAGGCCCTAACTCAGCAGGTACTGCTCACCATCCAGCACAGCTCCCTTGCCTGTCTGGAACATAAAAGCAGGACTCTTACAGGGACAGGTCTGCTGTTGAAGGAGGGCTGTCACCAAAAGGGGAGCTTGTCCCTTTGGAGGAGCCACTTTCGGGGTGTACGAGGATGAGGGCCTGTCCTTCTGCCCAACAGAGACTATTTGCTGTCTGTGTTTATCATCTGCTTGTCTGTATATTGCCCTGATTAATTTTAATGCTTTGTCTGCCCAATATAGGAAGGATGTGTTTTCTAGAGGAGGGAGGGGTTGCACAGATTCAGGGAGCAGCCAGTGGAGTCCTACTGGGCAGAGAGTGATACAGAGGGAAGAGGCAGTTTTATGGGAGAGGGAAACGTAACAGAGTGCTCATTGCCCCCAAACTGTCTCCTAGGTCAAATAGCCTGGATAGCTTTGGTGACAGTCTCCCTGAGCGTCCTCACTCAAGGAGTAAAACCAAAATGCCCCCCTGGTTTTGCAGGGAGTTGGCAGTGGTGAAGCAAGTGAGATGGAGAGTACAGCAATGTTGGGGGAAGACTTGGAGCAAGTCTCACAGACCTACTCTGTGCCAGTGAGGGCAGCAAAGAAATTATTTTTGCTGCCATCATCGCATCTGTAAGGAGTCGTATGGATAGGATTTCTGGAGTTGAGAGCCAGGACTTGTGTGCTAGGGCCTTTCCTTTCCTCACTTATCATACAGGCCAGAGGAGGATTGATGGAGTGGGTGAAGGAGGTAGTCAGTGCCTCCTTACAACAAGGCAAAATTCCAACTTGTCTAAAGGAGGCAGTTGTGAGTCCTTTGTTGAAAAGCCATTCCTGAATCCCCCTGTAATGGATAATTATCAGTTTAAGGTACCGTTTTCGGGCAAGGTACTGGAGCATGTGGTGGCCTTCTGACTCCAGAGGTTTCTGGATGAAATAGATTATCTAGATCCATTTCAGTTTGGTTTCAGGCCTGGATATGGGACAGAGAGTTTTGGTTTCCTTGGTGGATGACCTATGCAGGGAATTGGACAGGGTGTGTGTGTGTGTGTGTGTATCCCTGTTAGTTATGCTGGAGCTCTCAGGGCCTGTTGATACTATTGGCCATGATATCTTTCTGGGCCACCTTGCTGGGATGGGACTCATAGGCACTGTTTTACTATGGCTACATTCCTTCCTGGAGGGATGAACCTAGAAGGTGGTTCTGGGAGACTCCTGTTCAACCCCTTGGTTCTTAGCCTGTGGGGTCCCACAGGGGTCTGTTCTGTCCCCATGGTATGTAACGTATACAGTGTGCCTTTCATATATGCAGGGGTTCTGTTCCAGGAACCCCCATGTAAAACAAAACACACACAAAAAAGTTGTTTAGTGTTATGTATCCCTCCAGATGTTGGTTTATTATCTAAAATTAGTGTTTTTAAAAAATTATATTAAAAATAATAAAAATATATTTGTATTACTCCTTCCTTCCTAAATGTGTGTACAGTGGACCTTCCATATCTGTGAGGGTTCCCATGTAGCAGAAAAAATGAGAATGCTCATGTCCATATCAAATATCAGTAACATGCAAGTGGACATTTTAACACATGCACATTGCTGTTACGTTTGCTCAAATTTGTATATCTGGAGACTGCAGAACTAACCCAGAGCAGCCAATCCTAGAAGAGAGAACTCCGTGAGGAGAGGTAGAGATTCCAGTGAGAGGGAGGAGTTTTTAAAAAGAACAGTCTGTTAAAGAGGGGAGTTGAGACCGTGGCCCTTTCTGCACCTTACCTGTCTCCGGTGTCCCAGCAGCGGCTTTGCCAGGATGAGAGTGTGGACACGAACACTCTCTCCTCTGCTCTGGCTAGCTCCTTCCGCAGCACAGCTGGGCACTTTCCCAGGCTGCGCTGGGGCAGGAAATTCCTCCACTGTGCTTCTGAAGGTTAGGCAAATAAGTGCACAATGATCGTGTGATCACAGGTCATTGATAGGAAAACCCATCAATGATTTATCCATGAGCTGCCTGGCAATGGGAGGACAGGACCATGATTGATGTTGTTGTCACAGTCCTACTCCTCTCCTGGTCCCAAACTGGGATGGGAGGCTCTTGTGGAAAGGGCCTGAGTGTTTGGAGCAGATTGTTGGGAGGAGTTAGTTGAGAGTGTGAAGGGAAGTTACTGAATATTGTGTGCCTGAGTTATCTAGGGCACAGGTCTGATAATAGTTCAACTGTAATAGTATTAATGGTTTGGAACTAAGATCTGGAACATAAGAAAGAAGTCATTCTATGCATTATTAAATGAAGTTAACTTATTTGTTATTTTGTACAACTGACTCTGGACAGCATTATTAACTCAGAACCAAATATGAGTTGTGCTTACCAAAAAGAACACAAAGCTGATACACATAAAAGTCCACAGTGAGGTCACCTGAGAGTTTAAGACTCCAGATCCAAGGAAGGATTTAAAAGGACAATTGGAGGGCAAGGTGACAGTGACAGGTTCACCAGGTTTGGAACTGTAGGCTCAATCTGAGAAGGAAATTTCTTACACACAGGTAAGGAAGGCCTATTGCATATATTTAAGACTGTATCCCTTCGGCAGGGTTGGCTATTTTTTGATGTTGTTTTACTTTGTAAACTACTACGTGCAGTGATGGTGCTACATAAATAGTAATTAATAATGTTCTCGTACCATTGAGTAAATCAGATACAGTGTTTCCAACATGTTTCTAAAGTGTTGTTTTCTTGCTATGAGCAGAAAATAAACATGTGGCTTCCTGGTAGCTTCTGCTGTGGGGAAGAAGGGGTGCAACAAGATATAGACAAGTTTCCTTTTCCTTCAAAAATAACTAACACTGGTTAGCCTGTATAGTGGGTAGATGGCCTAACAGAATTCTCCGACCTGTAAAACATGCTTTCAGCAAGTTTTAACGAACAAATAGAACATAAATATACATCAGTTATTGATTTGCATTTTTTTAATGATGAAGAAGCACAAGTCCCTTATGCAGATTAAAATCACGGCAGCAATATGGTAACATGTACATAAACAAAAGTCTTGGATGTGCAGTACGTGTATATGCATACTTCTTACAACAGCTTATACTATTAAAAACAGTATGTAAACTAATCAATAACTCTAGGTGATACTGGCTATACATTTTTCTCTCTTCCACCCCCGTCATTTGGAAAGCCAGTCCTAGTTTGGCCTTTTTTCAGTCTAACAAGCCACTACAGCAGGGGTTGTTTTGCAGTGATATAACACAAATAAGTAGCCTTCTCCAATGTGTACAACAGACTGCAGGTGCATTTTTTTCAGAAAATGGAAACTGAAAGCTCAATATTCTACAAATTAGAAGAAATGCCATAAGGTTTTCTTTATATCCATTTCCTACGTATTATATAGATCATGGTTTTTAAGACTGACAGAAATGCCCTGGACAGCTGAGACATTTACTACTTTGTCTCCACTCTTATGTTACTAGATTTGCAAAGTGCTTTATAGATCATTCATAGAAGAATAGTGAGGCATTTTTACTGACTCTAAAGAGAATCCATTTTGGGGCAAACTGTTCCAAAGCCCCCTAAAGGGTGCTTGGGATGATTACTTTTTTTTTGGAGGATGGCCGTGGCCTTCCCAGGTCTCCTGGCCTTCCACAGTCCCCCAGCCTTGCTAGTAGAGATCCTCTCTATTCAGCCTTTAATACAAATTTGGCTTCCTGGAGACATGTCCGCAATCCAACATCCCCTCAGCCTAGCAAAAATATCCACATGTAGGCCTACACAGAGCCATATGCCTAGCACACTGTAAAACTAAGTTGCCCTGCTCAGCCATTCTCTGCTTCACAGCAAACTGGCAGACTTGGAGAAGGGTCTGGCTACCTCCTCATAGCTGGATGCACAATGATTACAGAAGCACTGAGACCCACAGAGGACCCCTGTAGATTTCAGCACTGATGTAATCATTTCACATCTGACCATGGGGAGGTAGCAAGACACATCTCTGATTTGTCTTCTCACCACAAAGCATGGAATGGCTGTGGGGAATGGCCTCAGGGATTTTACATTAAGTTGGAGAGGAGGCTGCTTTGGATGTTGTGGAGGGAGGCAGTGAATACCAACCTCTGCAGCACCCCAAAATGGTCATTTGTACATGTAAGAAACACTAAAAGAACTGTGGCCACTGTGTGCCATAGCCCAGGTGGACAAACATGGACTTCCTGATATTTATGGATTGCAGTCACCATTGACTATGCTGTCAAGGATGGATGTCAAGGATGGATGGGAGATGAAGGAGGAAAACTTATCTGTAGGTTCAGAATTGCTTGCCCCTGATACAGAAGAATTGGGGACAGAAATCATGTTGTAGAACAGGGCTGGGATTCCTGAGGACTTCCCACTGGACTGCATTTCCAGCATTCCTCACCGTTGATTATGTTGTTTAGGGCTCCTGCGAGTTGTAATCCACATCTGAAGGGCCACATGATTCCTCTCTCTGCTGTAGGGCATTGGGTAAGTCTCTTTAGAGAGGCAGCTGCCTGATCCTTTGTCACTTTCTCTTCTCCCTTCTTTCACTCACCTAGACAAGAATAATGCCACTTCCTGAATGATACCTGGCTCTGACTAGGTTTTTGGTGGTATCATAACTCAGCAATCCCTGACACCAGTAGCAGGTAAGAAAAGCAGACCCTGGGTAAATGTATCCAGCCACAGAGTCCTATCCTCTAGCTGAAATACCCAAGGCCAAAACAAGACTAGAAGAGAGGAATAAAGCTATTAGAGAACCTTACTTGTTGTGTTGGGTTGAGCCTCAGGTTTATGAAATTGCTTACAGAGCAAACAATGGAGGTCTAGAGGTGAGCAATGAAGGAGCAGGTGAGGTAGAAGCAAGATGCACATGGCTGGTTCTTCCATTTACACATTCCCTTCATAAAAAAAAATGTCTTTCCATCATATAGTCTATTCCTGGAGCCAGCCAGGGTTAATCTGATGAAAACCAAATTCAGACCTATATATGCGCACAGAGACACTTGAGGTAGAAGAAAGGGGGCATGCAAACCCTGAGCCTTTTTGTGAAGTGCCTTTGCTCATATGAGTTGGAGCTAGAGGAGGTGAGAAGACTGAAGTGGGACTCTGCATCCTTCTGAGTTAAGAGTTTTAAGGAAAATTCTGGTTAGATACTCATCATCCCACTTTCTTCAACAAGTGATAAGGGGAATGTGAAGCCCTGAATTGGCCCACTCTGGTTGTTGCTTTCCTCCTATGAAAAAACAAAACAAAACAGCACATCTGTTTGAAAAGGTCCAGGTCACACAGAGACTGCATGCAGTCATCATGTGAACAAGATCTTCTCTACATATGAAAAAGTGACTGACCAAGGCGGTGTGGTGAGACACTCCCTTAATCATGTGTTGAAGAAAGCAGTAAGGGAGGGGGCAGGGACAGCGCTATGGTAGTAAAAAAACTAAGACCACAGAGGGGGAAAGTAGGATGCTTAGGGGGTACAGTTGCTCTGCGCTCCTGGAGTCTGCAGTGGTGGCTGGTAGGGCAGGAGGGCAGAGGAGGCTGAGAATGTTGCTGCTTCAGCAGCTGAGACATTTGGGAGAGGATAACCATCTTCCGTCTTCACAGCAGCATATTCCATACTTGCAGAGAAACCATGATAAAAGTTCATCTTTTGTTGGCTGATGTAGCCCACTGCCGGTTGGCTGTAGGAGATCCCAGCAGCTTTCCCAAAGAAGCTCCCATCCTCACCACTCACAATTGGATAGAAGCTCTGGGGGTTACCATAGATCTGGTGGTCACTGCTATAGTTTTGGTTGTTGGAGTAGGGCTGGTTGTTGGCAAAGTTTTCATGAGCAGCAGCCAATGCATGGATGTTTCTGGCTTCATCAATGCTATAACCTTGGTGATAATTGGCATTCATCTCCAGGTAACCATTCTGGAAGAGAAATGTGTAAGTAATGTGTCAACACCAGTAGTGTGTGGTGAAATTTTAAATGTAGGCTCTCATCAGCACAGTCTTGAGTAAAGATGCAAAACTGCAGGGGATAGGGGCTCATTTTCCCATCCCATGTCTCCTAGACTACATCCCACCCCACAGCAAGCCTTCAAACCTGTTTTCCTCTTCAGCCCTCAAAATGGCATCAGGAAATGGCAGAAGTCACTTTCTGATGCCATTTTGAGAGGGACTGAAACAGAGGACAGTATATAAAGGGATTCTGGGTGTTGGTGTAGTAGGTAGTTTTGCATGTTTTCAGTGTTAGAGGAGCTTTTTGCATGGTTTTCTGGGAAACTGCTTGAAAAATAAAACCAAAAATATTTAACTTCTGGGGGGAAGAGTTGGGGACTTTGGGGGCTTCAGAAGCCCCAAGAGTGGGGTCCAGGGGCCACAGGCACTCATTGTTGACCCCTGCTCTATTGCAACACCCTAATGGAGACCTCAGAAGTGCATGTGGCCATGTTGATCTAA
Source organism: Ctenosaura bakeri (assembly GCA_948474755.1). Classification (NCBI taxonomy): domain Eukaryota; kingdom Metazoa; phylum Chordata; class Lepidosauria; order Squamata; family Iguanidae; genus Ctenosaura; species Ctenosaura bakeri. Next base: position 99,591 of record CAOLHI010004182.1, read on the forward strand.
TACAATCTAGCAGTTTCAAAACACAAATAATGGCAGTAGTGCTTAGCATTAGTGGCCATGCTCAGAACACATCACTCTTTTTATCTCAGTTGTTACAACAACTTTGTAGAATTGCCAGTGTGGATTGTCCCCTTGTTATGGACTTAGGTTGAGACAGCAACGTGGCCTAAGGCTAACAACAATGCAATATGCAAACCAAGTGGCTATCTTTCAGTTTTGCTTTAAATCTTATCTTCCTTTCAGAAACATTTATAGTCACTGTTGTTTCATTTGTAGTGTGATTACAAAGACATAAAACTAGGAACTGTTCCACAGTCCTAACCTGAATGGATATTTATTACAATCAGTTCTCTTAGAACAAAGGTTAGAAAACACTGGAGTCATAGACAGTTCTGCTGTACCATCTGGACAGTGTTGTCTACAAACGGAATGGGAAACTGTGGATCTCCACAACCCTCCTAAGCCCTAGGCAGCATAACCATGTATGAGGGATTATGGGAATTTCAAGGGCCACAGTTGTCCATTATGATGACTGCTAGGAGATCCACAGGGTTTCAGGCAGAGATCTTTGGAAGTGGAAGTGCCAGGAACTGAACCTGGGACCCTTGACATGCAAAGCATGCATCTTACCCACTTGATCTATGGCCCTTTCCCCATACTTTCGCCAAAGCCACACTGTAAGGACCTTCTATTCAAGTGTTTTCTCAGTCATTTAGAAGATCTGAGAACTTTTGTTCCACCACAGTACCGGTTCCTATTACCTGAGATGGGCACATCCCTTTTCTCATCCATAGACTTTCTTTCTGAGTTCGTTTAAACTTCATTCGTTGATTCTGAAACCATGTTTTTATCTGCAACACCCATAATAGGAAAAGAAACTTTGCAATCAAACAATTATGTAATCAAACCATACAAATGTATATTTGTATTCCTTAGAGAAATTTACTCTTATTTTTATTTTCTTGTTAATGTCAGGTGAGAAAGCAAAATGACACAACGGGCAAATTTTTACAATACACTTAAAGTGTTCTTAGATCACAAATCCTCTTCTTTCTCATTATTAGCTGTACTGACCAGAGCTGATGGGAGTTGCAGTGTAACACCTGGAGGATTCTACTAAGGGGAGGAGTGAGCTGAACACAAAGGAAAAACAAAATCTCCAGCCCAGTGAAAACCAAGTATTCAATGGCTGTGTGGAATGCTGGCCTATGACTGAATGCAGAAAGGAGTGGAATGGAGGGAGGACAGGTCTGACTGGGAATGTGGACAGAATCACACCATACTACAACATTCTATTCTGAAAGCAGCAAGTAATTTACAATTGATGAAATGGGGAATATTGTTATGGTTCTTGGTTTTGATGGGAAAGCTTATCTGTTAGGTGCAGGAATTAAGAAATAACACTGTCAACTCCTGAGTTTTATACTACATGCTATTCTTTCATTTCATTTGTATCCATTTATTTCACTTGTAGACACCAAGAGACAGACATATTCACCTTCACAATCTCATTTAGATCTGGGGAAGGATTTATTACTATAAAATATAATCTCCCTCTTTGGATGATTGATTTTTGGTCTCATTCCTTAGATTTCATTTAATGGTATATTGTGCCAATTACAAAGTTGTTAAAAATGAATAAGATTTTCTTGAGCAAAAAACATCTTATGCAAGTCCCTCTCAATTTGACATTTCAGCACCAAATTACTACAAGCCTGAAAATTCTTGGGGCAAAGCTATGAGATGCATTGTATAAAACAGGTATCATTTACCATTTTTATGCCCACAGAGAAAGGGTACAAGAGACAATGGAAAGGAAAAAGAAATGTTGGACTGTTGGGACAACAGCTCCTAGTATTCGTCAACATTGGCCATGCTGGCCAGGGCCACTACAAACTGCAGTCTAAGAAGTCCTGCTGGTTGTTGTGTGCAATCAAGTTGTTTCCGACTTATAGGAAAACCTATCATGCAATTTTCTTGGCATAATTTGTTCAGGAGGCTTGTCGTCACCTTCCTCTCAGGCTCAGACAATGTGACCATATACCATTCCCTTATCAGTTCTGTTTCTGAAGCTAATTCTTTCAAGAATGGGGGGGTGTCTCTGGGGAAGGATTTATTAATATGAGGGAGGGAAGCAGAAGTAACAGAAGAAAGAAACAGCATAACAGGTAGTGTGACAAATTCTCAGACTCTGCAAGCAAGTAATACTTTTAAAATGTAACTTTCTGGGATCTACATTTGCTCCTCCCCTGCCCATAACAGTTGCTGTTCTTATATGCCTTCTGTGTCCAACTTATGACCACCCTAATCCCGGGGTTTTCTTGGCAAGATCTGTTCAGATGGTTTGCCACTGCCCTCCTCTAAGGCAGAGAGTGTGACTTGCCCAAAGTCTCCCTGGGGATTTCCGTGGCCAAGCGGGGATTTGAACTCTGCTCTCCCAAAGTCCTAGATCAGCACTTAAACACTACATTGGCTCTTAAGAACATATGGGAAGCCTCAGAATTCCCACCGCTGTTCTAAGAATATTTGGAAAAGACTCTGAAAACCCAGCAATCAGAGAACCTGGAATTCTGATTCTATGAAATTAATACTTTTGCTGAGCCAGCTCCAATCTGATGCTCTCTCCAGGTGTTTTGAGTATAATTCCAATCATCCCTAACTAGCATTAGTCAAAATATGTCGGGGCACGAAGGCCAGAGGAGACTAGTCGTTCTAATAATGGCAAATCATTAAGATATCCTCTGGGCAGAGGTCTACCATTTCCAGTCATTGCACCTCAGAGCTATCCAACCAAGAACTTACCTGCTTGTAGGTGAGTTCCAAGGCTGATGCCAATTCTCGGATCTGCTGTGGACTGAGGTACTTCTGGTTCTGGAATCTATGGTGTAAGATCTGAAGCTGCTTTTGAGAGAAAGCTGTCCGAGTTTTGACCTTTTTCCCCCCAGAGCTTTCCTCCTTGAGCTTCTGAGAAGCTGACTGTGGGGAAGGAAGCCTATTGGGACTTGTGGCAGAGTCCGGAGCATAAAGGGTATGGTTGCCAGAAATATCTAGGAGTCAAGAAGAGATGGCATACTTAAGGATACATATTGCATAATGGGCAGATCAAGAATTGCTTCCATTTCTTCTGAAGAGCAAGATAACAAAGTAAAATAACATTTATAGAATAATTAATGTTGGTTTTTTTAATTGGTGAATATTTTTGTTTGTTAGTGAACCCTTATATTGGTGAAACATGCAAATTTCCAGGCTATAACAAAACTGTGTAACAGTCATAAGAGAAAGACTGTAAATTCTTTGTAAACTTTGTAAATAAGAAATGAAGTTAGTAAAACATCTCTTTTAATAGTCAGACCCATCTAGTAAAGTTAGCATTGTTTAGTTGGCTTCAGTTTAAAATACATTTGTTTTCATTGGAATAATTATGTTCCCTTATAGCCTTTCCCATCTAAAAAAAACCACAAAAAAACAACAACAAAAAACCACAAGGTTAAATCTTTGTATTTAAAAGAAAGGTAAGAACCAAGCAGCCCATCAGATGCTTGTGGATTGCAAGTCCAGCATTCCTTACCATTGGCTATGGTGGCAGGGACTACTGGGACTTTCAGTCCAGTTAAATTTGGAGAGTCACATAATTTCAGCCCGATTTAAAACATATCTGGTTAGCAAAACATAAGTTTGCACATCCACAAGAAGTTCAAGATTGACCAGCTGCTCAATCCTAAAAACCGGGACTGGGATGATTTGTGGGCCATAAGGAACAGAAAACTCTTTCACACTACAGATATAGTGCTATGATTCCACTTTTTAACTGCCCTGACAGTTCTACAGAATCTTGGGATCTGCACCAGAGAGAGGAGTATTTAGAATCCTCAAGAGCCAGGTGGAGCAATGGCTTGAGCATCCTGCCAGGGCTCTGGAGACCAGCTGGATTCCCTGCTTGGCCATGGAAACCCATGGGATGACTTGGCCACATCACACACTCTCAGCCCCAGAAAAACCCTGTTCCAGGTTCGCCTTAATTAAGGTCGCCATTAAGCAGGAAGACACACAGCAGCAACAATTGAGAATTCTCAGAGATCTCTAGTGCTTCTCCAAACTATGAACCATGGAATTCCTTAGAACCCAGCCATGGCAACTGAAGCAGAATCATAGTGTTATATTTTCTGAACAACAGCGTGAAAGGACCGAGGTGGCAAAGTCGACCCTAATTCTAGCCCCAATCCGGCGCGTTCTTCGGAACCTCAGTGGTTCTCAGCAGCGATGTCGTGCCCCCCGCCCACACACACCTTGGACTCCCCCTGCCCGATTCCAAGCGCTTAGACGGAACGCTCAGTTCTTTCTCACCGCGCTTCGCACAGCTCTGATGCCCTCGCCTCCGCGGCGCTTGGCGTCTAGATTCAAGGACTTGCCTAAACGTGGCCGCGCCTCCATTGCACTCGGCAGCTTCTTTGCGCGTGAATTCCACGCGCCTTGCGGGCTTTATTGCTGAATCCACCTGTCGGGAGAAGGCAAAAACTGGGCCATTTCCGCACGAGCCTGTTATAGCGCTATGATTCCACTTTCAACTTCCTATGGAATCCCGGCCGGCTCCTCCCGAAACTGCAACCCCAGGATTCCATAGGAGGTTTAAAGTGGAATCATAGCGCTATAACAGGCTCGTGCGGAAATGGCCCTGGACACATGGGAGGAGGATTGGCTCCCCCGCTAAAAGCCCTGCCATGGGACTGCACTGCCCTAGTCTTGTTTCCTCAACAGTTAGCTTGAAAACAGAAGCGCCCAACAGGACAACCTTGGCCAAGGTGGCCCACGCGCTTTCCGGGGAGTTGGGAAATGAGGGGCCCTTCCTCTGGGGTAGCTCAGGGTCAGCGAGGGGGAGCGGTCTGAGCGCTGGACCTTGGAGAGAAGGCTTCGAGTCCCCACGCGGCCACGGAAGCCCAGTGGGCGACCTTGGGCACGTCACACCCTCTCAGCCCCAGAAAACCCGCAACAGGTTCGCCTTAGGGTCGTCATAAGCCTGAAAGGACATGAAGGCACACAACAACAACAACAACAACAACAACAAAACACAGGGCCGGCTCCAGAAGCAAGCCAGCACGGCTCGCTAGGGATTCCTGGGCCAATATCCAGGCTCCACTCCTGCGGAGACTGCGTTTCTGGTTGCAACGGCGAGGCAAACGAAAGAAAGCGTTCTCCCTACCCGAGTTAGCGCGGGGCTCCTTTTCCTCTGGCCCGCCTAAAGACTCCTGGGCGGGGAACCCCTCGGGACAGTGCACCGTGGCGTCGTTCTCCTCTGAAGAGTACACGTAATACTCGTCGAAACCCATGCTGGCCACGAAGCGGGCAGAGCAAGGCCTGCAAGGGCCATTTATGGCTAGCAGGGCGTCGTCCATGGGTGGAGCTCCACTGGAGCATCTCCGCGCGGCCCCTGAAGAGACTCTCTTTCCAAGGCTTTGTCATGTTAAAGGTGTCCTAAGTGAATGGGCAGGCCGACAAAACCACCAACAGAGTTCAGAATCAATGGGGGATGTCCCATGGATTCGGTGGGTCTAGTCTGGTCGGTCTACGAGCCCGCGTGATAGAATGGTTTGAGGGTTGGCCTACTACCCTGGAGCCCGGGGTTCGATTCCTCACTTAGCCATGGAAACCCACTGGGTGATCTTGGGTGCGTCACACACTCTCAGCCCCAGAAAACCCTGTGATAAGTTCGCCTTGGGGCCTCCGTAAGTTCGAAAGGGCTTGAAAACACGTGGCAACAAACTAGCTGGCCCCTACTGAGGCCTAATCTCCACGAACTGCAGAGGGATTTACCTCCTTCAGTGGAGGCAACAGCAGATCTTCCAACTGCTGTTGTTTCTTTTATCAGGACCTTTCTTACAATTTTTACAAGTCAATGTAAGAAGTAACGCCCAAAGAGAGTTGGTCTGTCAAATGGCCCCAGAAAGAGAGCTGAAAGGAACCTCCTTGCTCTGAGGCAGTCTACTCAAACAGCAGCGCCGTGTGGAGAAGGACCCTGACAGAGTTCTTGTTAAAATAATCCCAAAAATAAACCCCAGCCACCCCTGTTTTCCCATTATAAGAAAGTTGCATAACCTGTATTCCAACAGGCTATATTTCAACAGACTGGGCACATAGGGAGGGAATAGGCAAAGGGGGAAACCTGAGAGTGGAGACAGGGTAAAAAAGCATGGGGGCAGGTGGCCTTTTTGTTGTTCAGTAAGGGTAAGTGATGGGTATTACTGCCCACCTCGAAATGAATTTGACTCAATATAATTAGGAAGGGTGATAATAGAAGGGATGTAGTGTATCCTGAATCTGTGCATGCTTACTCAGAAGAAAGATTTCAGCTTTAAAACAGGATTTACAGCTTTGAAACGAGTCTGTGAGATCTAAAGCTGGTGCCTGCGGAGGATAAGGAGAGCCAAACTGGGTCAAACCCAAAAGCCTTTCTAGTACAGCATTCAGTCATTAACATCTGCTAGTAGTAAATGCCATACTTTTAACTGTAGACTTGATGAAGATGTCAGAGCCTGGGAAAGTTACTTTTTTAAAACGTTCCTGCTCAACCCTCACAACCTGACTGAAGGATTCTGGGAGTTCAGTCCAAAAAACAACTTTTCAAAGCTCTGGTTCAAATCCCAACAGCGATCCCATGAAATTACTCTTTTGCCTTAGAGTGCTGTAATTCAGAAATGACTTGGAGGCATACAACAGTCAGTCCTTGTACAGAGCCAGATCGATGCTACTGTATGCTTTCTGTGGCTATTTAGTTCCTCCTCTTATCATTTTTGTTCTTTAATTACACCTGTGCTGATGTATCCACCCACTGGGAGTGACATCATGTGGAGCTCTAAGCTATTGTTTTGTGCCTTCAAGATGTTTCTGACATGGGATCCTAAAGTGGATCTGAGAACCAATGTGATGTAGTGGTTTGAGTGTTGGACATGGAAATCCACTAGGTGACCTTGGGCAAGTCACACTCTCTCACCCTCAGAGGAAGACAAAGGCAAATCTGCTCTGAACAATTCTTGCCACGAAAACTCTTTGATAGGTTTGTGTTAAGAGTTGCCGTAAGTTGAAATGACTTGAAGGTGTAGAGGGAAAACAACAACAACAACAACAACAACAACAAAGTTATGCCATCCCAGTGACAGTTCCCTATCTCTGAAATGGAAACTACTTCTCAGGGGTGTGAATCATTAACACAGGGTGCATAGAGCAAATTGTTATTCTAGGACTAAGTAAAATATGTGATCAAAGTATAATTATCTACCCTGGATTTTAGATCCATTTCTCAGCTTGCAGGCCCATCAGTGAGAGCAATAGGGTTGGTAGCTGAGCATATTTAATTTGCAGAAGAGAAGTCTTTAGAGGTAACATGATAATTATCTTTAAATACCTGAAGGGGTGCTATGTAGATGGAGCAAGCTTCTTTTTTGCTGCTTCAGAGACTAGAACATGAACCAATAGATTCAAATTACAAGAAAAGCCAGTCCACCTAAACATTAGGAAGAACTAATGTGGTGGTAGACTCTCCATCTTTGGTGGTCTTTAGCCAGAGGTTGGATAGCCATCTCTCAGGAGTGGTTTTGTTTCATATTCTGCATGGCAGGGGGTTGGACTGGATGGCCTTTGTGGTCCCTTCCGTTCTTAAGAGTCTCTGATTCTATGCTAGGCACGCCAGACAAGGCATTTTCAGTGGTGGCCCAGTTCATACCTGTGAGCTCCCTCCTGAGGAATGCATGTATGGCATCAGAAATTCTGTTTTCTATTTAATATCAAGAAGACTTTTCCTGGAGAGTTCAAGCCCCTGAATTATCTGTGTGCTTACAAAGTTCCTTAGAAAGAAAGGATTGTGAAGGATCCTCCTTCTCTCTAGCCAAGGTTTGGCATTGCAGCCATTTCTGTTTCCATTTATTAGATGGGGAGGTGGAAGGAACCTGAAAGGAGAGATAAGAATCTTCCTTACATATCTCATAGCTTGCAGGCATTATCTATGCCAGTGGGTCTTAACCTGGGATCTGGGGAATCCTCACAGGGGTCCACGAAGCTCTGCTGCTAGAGACTAAAAGCAGCAGAAGCAGCAGCAGCAGCAGCAAAACAGGGATGTGGCAGTGAAGGTGGGTTGTAGGTGCTAAAGCTGCTCCCTCATTTGCAAATGAGGGAGCAGTTTGGGCATGCACCTACCCACATCCCCCTGCTACTGCATCTCTGATGAAAGGGACATAGCAGCTGACATGTGCACACACTCCAACTCTGACTCTGGAGACCAGGGTTTGAATCCCCACTCGGCTATGGAAACCCACTGGGTCACATTTTCTCAGCCTCAGAGAAAGGCAAAGAAAACAAATCTTGCCAAGAAAACCCTCATGATAGTTTTGCCTTAGGGACACTATAAGTCAGTTTTCAAAGGAGAGAGACATGATGGCTAGAAAGAATCTCCCCCTGTCAGTGACACTTTGTTATTGTGTGCCTTCAAGTCACTTCTGACTTATGGCAACCCTAAGGTGAACATATCACAGGTGTTTTATTTTTATTTTTTTGGCAAGATTTATTCAGGGGGGCTGCCTTTGCTTTCCTCTGAGGCTGACAGAATGTGACTTGACCAAGGTCATCCAGTGTCTGAGTGGGGCTTTGAATCCTAGTCTACAAAAGCCTTTAATAAATAAATATTTGAATATTTACATCTAAATTTAAATATTTAAATCTTAAGTCTTGAGGGGTCTCTGGCAACAAATTAGATTTTACAGGAGATCCTTGGTAAAGAAAAAGTTAAGAAACACTGATCTATGCCATCACTGATCCTCAAGAAGTTTGGGACTACAGCTCCCCAAGTGCCAGGACAGTCAGAATCTCCAACAACCTCCAGTGTTGAGGTCTCAGGAGAATTAAGGCTCTGACAAGGCGTGGACAATCAGAGTCTCCTCACTCTGTGTTTTAGTGCTACTGTGGTGTTCCAAATGTTTAATTTTAGCTGCAACTGTCATAATCCTTTCCTATTGGCTATGCTTCCTAATACTGATTGGAGCTCTCAGAGAACAAACTTCAGAAGGTCACAGTTAATGATTCCTGCTTTAAGGAGATTCTTTACAGAATAATACTTTTTCTTTTGAGTAACAGAAATACTTCATTGGTATGCCACCTGTTTCTACTCAAGTTCTAACTAAAATCTACCAACAAATATGGAAAACGGAACAATGGTCTGCAGATTGGAAATGCTTGATATACATTCTAGTTCCCTAGTTGGAAGCAAACTGATGCTCAAAATTTGCCAGAAATGCCAGATGCCCAAGCTGGGTTCAGGAAAGGAAGAAACACTAGAGATCATATTACAAACATATGTTGGATAACAGAGCTCATCCAGGAATTTCAGCAGAAAATCAGCTGTGCTTTGTAGATGATAGCAAAGCCTTTGATTGTGTAGATCATGAAAAACTAAGGGTTCGCCCTAAAGAAATGGATGTGCTACATCATTTTGTTACCGCGGTGAATTAGCCCTCTCCCGGGGTCTACAATTTATTAATATCTAATATTAAAAATATATCTCCGTGTGCCTGAGAGGGACCCCTGGACAAGCACACAGGCAGGAACGGCCAAACAGGAAAAACACTAGGAAAACCCAGTCTGGCCAGTAAACAATCTGTCACGTAGCCCCAGGAGCCCTCCAGATATGCACACATTAAGACATACAAAGAGTCCTCTGCCCCGAGAAGCCAGCTTGACAGGATTAGCGATCCTGACAAACAGCCCATCAAGCGTGGACGATTTGCATATAGCCACGGCTTTTGACAAGGCTGTCAGATGTAATCAGGCAAGGAACTTTGACATTTTGGAGCTTTGTTCTCCTGATCGTGCAGAGGACTTGGACATCTTAGCGCTTTGTTTTAGCTTCTCAACCTATTGTTCTCCCTGGGAAAGGATTAGCCCTCCAGGTACATTTTCCCCTATAAATAGACCCAGTTTTTGAGCGTTTCCTTGGATTGCTCCGGTTTACTCTTGGCTCCACGTCACTCCATCCGGCAATCCCCTCAGCCCTCCACGTGCTGAGTTTCTTCTCTTGCTCTGCTGCTGTCTCCGACTGGTCTTCAGGACCAGGTGCAGTATACCCCAACAATACCTCTCCAAAATCCCCTATCAATTTTCCTCTCTTTTATTTCTAATTAGCTCTTGAGTGAGTGAGTGTGTAAGTGCGAACGTGCGCAAGGACTTATTTTTAAATAAAAATAATTTAATTGGCAATTTGGTGTGGTTTTTGGTTTGGTTTGACCCCCTAAAAACTGGTTTGAAAGATCTCGTTAGGTTACTCTGCCTCTTGTAGTGCTGCAGCTTGTGCTCTGGCTAATTCCCATTCCCCCTTTCTTGGTGGAGCACATTAAGGTGTCCCTCATGGGACCCCCAGAAATCAGGGTAACAATTTGATTATATCAATGCATCAAGAGAAGAGGCCACCATCAGGAAAGAATATGGAGAACTAGAATGTTATACAATTGACAAGGGGATCAGGGAAGGCTGCATTTCATCCTTTTGTTTTTATTTAACCTGTATGCTCAACATATACATAAAGTTGGATTTGACTCAGAGGAAAGAGGTATGAAAACTGAAGGAAAGAATATCAGCAATATAAGATAGACAGATGGTGCCATATTACTAGCAGAAAATAGAAAAGGCTTAGGATGACTATTGAGGAAAGCCAAGGAAGGAAAATGTATATAACTTTAAAGTAGACAGTGAAGACACTGAAATAGTTAAAGCTTTTCCATTCCTTGGCTCAGTTATTAATTAAGTGGAGATTGCAGTCAAGAAATCAGATGACTAGGACTTGGAAGGGCAGCTATGAAGGAACCAGACAAGAATTTAGCACTGAATACCACAGCTGGGATTATCCAATGTGTTGTATTTCTAGTTTCAGTATATGGTTGTGAAATCTGGACAGTGAAGAAAGCTGATAGGAAGAAAATCAATTCATGTGGTGTTGGAGAACAATTCTTCCAAAAAGACAAGTAAAAGGGTATTAGAGCAAATCAAGCCTGAACTCTTCTTTGAAGCCAAGATGACTAAACTGAGGCTGTTGTACTTTGGATATAACATGAGAAGACATGACTTACTAGAAAAGACAATAATGCTTGGTAAGGGAGAAGACAATAGGACAACGGGAAGACCACATTATGGGGTGGATAGATTCAATCAAGGAAGACTGTTGGACTGTTGATAACAGGGTGATCTGGAGGATATAGACAAATCAGGCCCTTTCCTCAACTTACCTTTTCTCAGCACTGGGGTGCTGGGATCGTGTGAGCAGCCTCTTGCGAGAGACTCTTGCATCCCTGCTGCTTCGACTCTGGAGCTATTGCCTGCTGGCCGGCAGGTAACATAAGGGCTCTGCCTCTTCCTTCCGCAGTGCAGCCTGGGATTTTCCCAGGCTGCGCTGGGGCAGGAAGTGTGAGTGCCGCAGCTCTGGAGGCTCCACATGCATGGTAAGTGCGTGTGGGGCCCTGGAGCGATGTGCGATTGCACACCATTTTCAGCTACAAGCCAAAAATGAAATAGTGTGCTATTGGCGCCAGCCGGCCCCAGCAGCATCTTGCGATTGTGAGGACATCATGTGGAAGGCTCCTTGCAATCTTGCAATGCTCCAGAGGCTCTTTCGCATGGCAAAATGCCATGCGAAAAGGGCCTTGGAGTGGGTCCAGAGAAGGGCAGCAGGGATGATAAGTGGAATGGAGAACAAAACATATGAAGAAAGGTTGAAGCCGCTGGACACATGTAGTTTATTGAAGATGAGACATGTTAAGGTATAGATATGTCTATACTTTAATGGCTGTCATAGAAAGAGAGAGCAGGTTTGTTCTTTGCTGCCCGAGAGGGTATGCAGATGTGATGGTTTTAAGTTATGGGTAGGTTTAGATTGAACATTAGAATGATGTGTTTCAACAATGAAACCAATTGCCTAGAGAGGTGGTGGAGTCTCTTTTCTCAACATCTTCAGAAAGAGGTTTGACAGTTACTTGCTGGTGACACTTTAACTGGAGATCTTGCAGTGAGCAGGGGGTTGGACTTGATGGCCCATTAGGCCCCTTCTAACTCCATGATTCTACAACGTCTCTCATTCATAGGGTTGCCATAAGTCAAATTCCATTTGAAGGCATTTAACACAACAAGCACAAATACCAGGCTATCCATGTTTCTGCACATGGAACAGATGACTGATGGAGCTGGAAGGTGGAATATGTTGAAATATGCTACAAAGGTTTGACAGATTCTTAATTCAGTCTCAGACCTGCTGTCACTGCCCCCAGGAATAAAAAAGGTCATCCTGATTTAAAGCAGGGCTGTTTTAAGAATCACTAGGCAGATGTATGTGAATTGGTTTTAGAACAGTCTAGAGTAGGGTCCTCTCCATTCTATACAATTATACTGCTATTTAGGATTTCATGGTTCCATCCTACAGAATCCTTGGTTTGAAGTTTGCTCAGGGTCACTAGAGCTCTCTGGCTGAGAATTCTAGCTGACTTTCCTGAAATTGCAAATGCCAGAACTGCCAGCCCAATGTCAGTATCTTTCAGAATTTAGAAGACATGCTGAAGCATGCTGAAGCTTGCTTGTTGAGTTAAATGGCATTTGCTTTGGCTAATATTTTTTCACTGTGCTATGTGTGAAGATGCTTTTAAGCCAGGTTTAATAAGATAATAGGAGAGCCAGCATGATGTAATGGTCTGAGCATTGGACTACAACCCTGGATTCTCCACTCAGCCATGGGAACCCATTGGCTGGAGCTGGTGTGTCACATACTCTCAGCTCCCAGCAAACCCTGTGATATGTTCACCTTAGGGTCACCATAAATGGAAATGACTTCAAGGCAAACAACAACAACAGCAAGATAATAGCCTTAAAAAAATACTCTGAACTAATCCCGTCTAAAATAAAAGAATGAATATTGTCAGGAACACACCCCTCGTTTACCTTTGACATAGTTTTGTTTTGGGCACTGTGTGTGTGTGTTTTTGTGTGTGTATGGGGTTTCACAAAAATAAAACACACAACAGGGTCTTTTGTCCAGAGAGGCAAGAAAGGGGAGAGACAACATTCCTAAACAAATTCAAAAACAATTCCATTTGGCCTCTGTGGATGAATAGGGAAGTAAAAGGAAGTAAAACAGAAGTAAAAAAAGGCTGAAGTAGTTTGGTTATGTACTGTTTTAGGGTGGATTGCAAGAGCTCTTTATCCTACTTAATTTTACAATAAAGTTTTCCATAAAAAAATAAGGAAGAGGGACTGTTCCCTGCCCCCCCCCGTGGAACCAGCTTGGTGTAGTGGTTTGGATGTTGGACTGGGATCCTGGAGAACTGAGTTCAAATCCCTGCTGAGCCATGGCAAGCCACTGGGTGACCCCAAGCAAGTTATACTTTCTCAGCCTCAGAGGAACACCATGTTAAACTCCCTCTGAATAAATGTTGCCACGAAAACCCCATGATAGATTCATCTTAGGTTCACCATAAATTGGGAACAACTTGAAGACACATAAGAACAATGGCAACAACAACTGATTCTACCCCCACCCCAGTTCTCTTTTCAACACGTGAGGCAAAACACCCAGAATACTTCATCATTGCCCATGTGGACTGGGGCTTCTGAGAGCAGAAATCCTAGAAGATCTGGGGTGAAAAGGTTGGGACCCACTGACCTAGGTGATACATGAAATGTACAGCACAGGATGGGCAAAAGGTGCTCCTCCACAGGTTGTTGGACCCCAGCTCCCACCTGCCCTAGCCAGTGGCAGAGGAATGCTGGAAGTTGCAGCACCAGCAATTCACATGTGGAGGCTTACAGGATTCTCATCCTGATCAAGTTTGAGCCTGACTTAGCCAAGAATTTTTTAATATGAGGGTAATGAATAAATATATTTTGAAGTAAACATGTACAGGATTGGGCTGTGTGGCAGAAGTAATATTCTTTGGGACATGCTCATCATAGATAGTCCAGGATATTTTCCCCAGGTTATAATAATGGAAATAAGAAGTAGGGAGAAGATACTTAATCTTTTCATGCAGACAATTGCTTGCAATGGGTCCAGTTTCACTGGTTAAATTAGTGTTAATTCAAACTGAAATACAGTTGACCCTCTACACTTGCTAGGGTTAGGGGCACAAAGTCCCCACAAACATGGAAAATCCACAAATATCAAAATTTGTGTTTTTGTCTGTGGGAAAGGGCTGAGTCATGGTGGGGAAAGCAGGCACCCATGGTCCAAACCAGGTAAGAGAAAAGAGAGGGAAAGGGGGTGAGTTGGCATGGTGACCCTATTCTTCCTTCTATCTTCTTGCCTGTCTCCTTCCTTGAGTTGGTAGGGGGCATCGGAAGAGGATTTGTGGGGCTGAGAAATTGGACTGCAATCTGTCCTTAGCTGGCCAGGCTGCAGCTAGTGGGGGAGGAGGAAGACCAAAGGGCTTTTTTAGAGGGCTGTGTGGCCTGATTGGAGCTATCAAGAGGGAAGGTTCTCCTGGGAAAGAAGCACTTGGTTTCACAAAACTTGGTTTCACAAAAGGGGCATGGTTTCACAAAACTTGCTTTCAGTCAAATCTGTGACAGTTAAACCTGGAAATGTGGGGGGCTGAGTGTAAATAACATTATTTGTTGTTGCAAATTTCTGTCAAGAACCCAACATGTGGTGGCCCTGTGAATGAGATCTCCAAAAGCTCAGGTGAGTCATGGCTGAGACTTCTTTGACTGAAACAATCTGCCTGTATTATGATGAAACAGTCTCTGATTCTGGCCCTTACCTGGGCTCAGCAGCAGTCCCTAACTTTGATCTTATCCCAGATCTAGACCCTTCTAGAGGTTGAGGATATTTTGGTGCTCCAGAGTCAGCAACAAATTCTTCTTCCCTCAGATTCAGAAGCTTATATCCAGTGGGTAGCTGTTTTCTCTGAAAGTGAGTTACCAGACTCATCGCCTCACCTTCATTTATGACAGTTGGAATCTCAGCATCACTCTTTGCTGATTCCATCTCATCACTGGTATCGATCTCCACTTTGTATTCTGTAGTTATGTATGTTGTTCTTTGGGAGGTCACTCATGTAGACACTGACAGCGGTCTTAGGATAATTATCTGATTTTGGAGGCAGAATACTATGGCTATGGAAGGCAGCTTCCACTTCAACAATGTTGGTCTACTTTGCTCACATGTGGGTCTCTTCCTCTCATGATATCTGTACCCTTCAGGCTTGTGGCTTTGTGGACCTTTGATGAATTGGGATTTGGCCTCACATCCAAGCTGCTCCTCTTTCCTTTTGTACCACATATGTTACTGCCTTTTGGTTTTCTGTTTCATCCTCCAGATGCTGCCACATCCCACCAAATGGAGATACCTGCAGAAGGGATTATACAAGGCCACTCAACAATTGGAGACCACAGGCCTCACTTCTGCATAGCCTGCAACACCACCACTCAATATTCTAGGCGCACTAAAAACTTGTAGAGAGTACAGGACGAAGGGTGTGATTTCCTGTTTAAATACCTGCTTCCCTACTTTAGTATTGTGGAACTTCCCAGAGCCAACAGAGGGGTAAACTGCACTTTTTACACCCTCAGATAAGGAAGGTCACAAACTGGACAATCTTGGTTGTAAGATTTACTCAGCCACTGCTCTTTCCCTCAGGATAGCTGGAATATATGGATCCATACCAACATCTGTGGGAGAGAGTGGGCATCTTTCTCAATAAACCACTGGAAAAAGATGGAAATGTAGCAACCACCATTCATATGGAAACACATAAGCTTTCCGCTCAGCAAATCAGTACCTCCCATCATTTGGCAGACTGTGTGGCAAAGATAATGGCTGGTGCCATCACATTATGCAGGCATGTCACACTCTGGTCTTTGGGCTTACACTCTCAAGTTAAAGCCACCATTGATAATCTCCTGTTTGAAAGTGGGCAAGCACCCAAGAACATACACTCTCAGTCCACAGAGGCTGGCCAGGGGAAAGCCAGTGTGTCTCGAGGTGATACCAGTATCCATAGAAGCAGAAGTGTAATCAAAACAGTCTGAAGTCAAACAAAGCAAAGAGTCTTGCAGGAAGTATGAAACCAAGAAGGGAGCTGCCAGAAAGATTAGTCCAAATTCAAGGTCACAGACAGGCAAAGTCAAACATATCACACAAGGTCACCAGGAAGCACTGCAATCATTGTCTGCAGCACTAGAATGGTCTTGCTGACCTAATTTATAGCTGTCAGTAAATTAGCCCAGCTGGCCTTATTAACTTGACATAGTTTACTTGAGGTGGAGAATAGTGACTTCTGGTCTAAATGGTGGAGTGGATGGCCACCTAGGACAATTGTTATCACTAGGTAGTTGCCATGGGCTTTTTTAAAAAAATTTTTGGAAATAGTGGTCTGTGATCCTTGATTGCGGACTAGCCAAACCTGAGCAAACTACCCCTCCAGTAAAAGGGGTCCAGAGGAGGTTTGCTGGGGACCCGATTCTGCCAGTCTGGAAGCCTGAGGTGCGTCTCGCATTGGGAAGGTGAGGGGATGGAGGCGACAGGGTTGAAGAAATGTCATGACTCCTCTGTGTTTGCTGTTGATTTTTCAACAAAGCAATGCCCAAGACTTTTTAAATTCAACATTTGCTTAAAGATGTGACTTTTTTTTTTGAAACATCAGATTTGCCTGATACCTTGAACATGATTTTTGCCTGATACCTTGGACAAAACTGTTTGAACTGAACTCACTAGCACAGACAGAAAACGGACCAAATTTCTCCATAGAGAACAAAGTCGAGAACCACGCTTTTGCCTTCAATTGGAAACTATTTCCCTTTTCTTTGGAAAACTTCAAAAAGTAACTTAGGGAGCTCTTCGCTTCATAAACACTCTAGATTACATTTGTTTGGGACAGCTTGCTTTTTGAATTTGATTTTGATAGATTCCCAGACTATACTTTTTTATACATTTTATACATTTGGACATTTTATACATTTGGACTTACATACTTTTTATGGACTTATACACACTTCATGGACTTTGACAGACTTTTTGAAGAGAGATCAAAATACAAACTTTTGAGACATCCTGGAACTAAGTCTTCAAATTTTAAACAAAGACTTTAAAATTCAAACAAAGATTGGCACAGACTGACAAGGATAAACATACATTTTGAACTTTGACTGATAAACTTTAAAAGACATTGACATATCCAGTACTAAGAAAATCCAGAAAAGATATGGATTAGATAAAAAAGCAACAAAGAAGACCAACACAGGGAGAAAAGATGAGAGACAGTGGGAAAATTAATCAACTGTTCTTTAATATCAATTAGTTAACTCACATGATTACTACGTTATTAATATATTAATATAATGATTGTCTATCAAATATTGAATATATAAATGTAGTATTACTCTGTACTATTCATCAATTAATTAAGTAATACTTTAACAGTCTATGAAATAATTCTTTGATTGCTTATAAAAGGCACTAAGTAGCTGATTAAGTCTATCCTACTATAATTTTACATATTATTGACTATTTAAAAATTGGTTATAAGTTTATTTGAATTTATTAGAATTTTTCATTTAATCTCTTCCTTGATTATTTAGCAGTAATCTTGTTATAATATTTAAAATATTATTTGTCTGAGTTATAAATCTTAGTCAATTTTATTAGTTATATATTACAGTAATTTATTATATATAGACTACTAAATGAATTTATAGCATAATATATGTGATATATAAGTGATAAATTAGTTAAACAGTTCATCTTAAACCCTTCTTGATAGGTTGTTCTAAACTGGAAATTGGAAGCTACTATTAGGAGTTTCATTCTCTCTCTTCAATTAGTTTTCTTACCTGTTTTTCCCCCAACCCTCTATTTAAATTGTGTCTGCTAGAGTGAGAACAACTAGACTCAAAGTGATCTTGAAGCTACTAAACCACTGGTAATAACTCAGCTGCAACTGAGTTAGCTGTGAAAAATTATAACAAACAATTTTGTTTACATTTTCTCTGTTCTTTTTTCCTGCCTTTCTTCTCTCCTTCCTAGAGAAGAGGAAAAATTCTTCAGTGGTTTAATAGCACCATCTACTGCTTACAGTGTGTAATAAATTGCAATTAATTGTTTAATTTGACTAAAATGGCATCCAGAACCAGAAAAGCTGCTGCCAAACTTACTTCAGCCCAAACAGTAACACTGCAGGCTAGAAAATCATCCTTAGGTATGGCCACAACTTTGACAGACACAAGTTTAACTTTGGAGGAGTTCTGAAGATTCAAAGCTGAAATACGGCAAGAAATAAGACAAGAACTGAAAGAGACAAGGACTGAAAATAAAGCGAACATTAGAAGAGAAATAGATGGCCTTGGGAAAAAATTGACCATTCATCTAAAGAGGTGACTACAACGAAAACTGATATTAAGATCCTACAGGAAAAAAACAAACAGAAGAGGTGACACAACAGATTAAGGAAAGACAATCTATTGAAGAAATGAGGCTTACTAAGATAGAAATGAGATACAGAGAGTGATGCTTAAAACTGAGAGGCATTCCTGAGATGGATTGTGAGAACACCTATGAGAAGGTACTACCTTCACTGGTGGAATACATACAGCTCATGGAAGAAAAACTACACACAAGCATAGATAAAATTTTCAGAGTGAATTTGAGATTGGCTAAAGAAAGAAGTCAACTAAGAGACATTGTAATTAGCTTCACAAATTCAAGAACTAAAGATATCATTCTTCAGAAAAGCTACAAAGATAAATTAGTTATAGACTCTCAGGACATAAAAATTTATAAAGATATACCCACCCAAATTCTGAAAGAATACAGATTCCTTACTCAACTACTCTTGAAGAATAATATAAATTACAGCTGGAATAAGACTGGGGGGATATTCTTCAACTACAAACAAAAAAGATACAGGATTAACGCAACTGAAAAGGCAAAAGACATATAGGAAAAATGGAAAATGGAGCTGGGGAAACCAAGAAAGACTACAGAAGATAGAAATCTATTGAAAGCAGAACTTCAAGATGATCTTACCAAAGGAGCTGAAGGAGATGAATTGGACCTGGTAGAATCTGAATCTTTAGAAGGACCTGAGGAGCTGGACAGGAGTACAGAAAAGGAAGAAGGAGAATGCCAACCAGAAAGCGAAATAGAATGTACAGAAGAAGAGGCAAAACTAATTGACCAAATCAAATATCTTTTAAATTATTACTACTAGAATGGCTACTAAAATTTTATCATGGAACATTAAAGGACTAAATTCCTAATACGAATGACTCCATCTTATTCCACTATTTGGAAAAAGCAAATTTGGACATTCCTTGCCTACAAGAAATATGTATCTCTCAAAAAAGATGTGAAATACTAAAAAAATCCCAAATTAGGAAACTGTTTCACTGCAACTTATGAGAAAAAGAAGAGAGGAGTCGTAATCTACATTAATACAGCACAAGAAGTCTTTTCAGATCCCACCAGGCATTACTTAGGTTTGGAAGTTAATCTACAAAGTCTCTCATTATTAGTAGTGGGGATATCCTCTCCAACTGAAAATAAAGAAAAATTGTACACAAGGGTTAAAAAAAAACACCAAATTTGCTAACGAAAAACAAAATGACAACATTTTGGTTCATGGAGATATGAATGGGGTCTTAGATCCACTAGAAGATAGAGCTTTGGCTAAACCCATCAAGAAAAATCAGGGCAAACTACCACAGAGTTTTTTTACAATGATGAATGAACTTGCATTAATAGACGTGTGGACATTCAAACACAGAGCAGAAAAAGGCTTTACTTTTTACTCTGATAGCCACAAATTCAATGTCAAGAATAGATTTATTTTTAATATCCAGAACACTACATACTCAAATTAAAGACATGGAAATCCTCCCAAGAACTGTGTACGATCACAATCCAATCCTTCTCCTTCTAAAACAAGAACGAAAAAGAGAATTCAATTGGAAGTTAAATGACAACCTACTCAAAGATGAAAATCAAGTTAAAATTTTGAAGAATGTCATCCAAAATTATTTTGACAAAAACATTAAGGGTGATGTCCCTATGAAAACAGTTTGGGACACTGGGAAAGCTGTAGTAAAAGAACAGCGTACCCAAAGCTTGTTGGAAAATTTAAAAGACAAAGAGAAAGAACTGAGAAATAACATTTCAAATAATAAGTTGAGATTGGAAATCAAACTCCTGCAGGATCAAATAGCTGTAAACAACATGGAAGAAATTCAAAAAAAAAATTGAATATTGCCGTTTAAGACACTTTGAACAATCAAATAAACCAGGTAAATGGTTGGCGTTCAAATTGCAGAAGGAAAGAGAAAAGATTGATACTTAAGATTTGAAAAGGACAAGAAGAGATAACCGAACAGGAACAAATCAAGAAAATCTTTTACAGATATTATGCCCAACTATATGAAAGCGATTTGACACAAGAGCTGGAATTTAAAAAAATAAGGTCATATCTTGACAAACAAAAAATTACTCCAATTTTGGAAGACCACAAGAAAATATTAAATGCTCCATTCACACCACCAGAAATCTCTGAGGCTATTAGAAAATTGAAAACTGCAAAAGCCCCCGGCCTGGACAGATTCACAGCTAGCTTCTATAAAGTTTTTGAACAAGAAATACTGACTCCATTGATGAAAACATTGAATCTTATTAAGTCAGATGGCTTACTGAAAATTTGGCTAAATGCAAACATCACGGTAATTCCAAAGGAAGAAAAAGACCATACGAAACCAGAAAAATATTTATAGAATCATAGAATCATAGAGTTGGGAATTCCGGCTCAGTGGCGAAGCAGATGGCAGCTTAGAGAGATTGCTGTCTCTAAGCTGTGGCTGCGAGCGGCTATTTCAGGCACGAATTTTAAATCCAAGTAAACCTGAAGATCCGTAAAAGGATCTTCAGTGTTTTCTGATCACCTGAATGAGTGCTCCCCTGGTAAAGGGAGCCCTGAGGGGGTTTGTCGGGGACCTGGGTCCACTACCTCACTAGCCAGAGGTGTTTGTCACCGGAATAGCGACGGGATGGTGGTGTGAGGTCAGGAGAACCGCCACGGCCGCTCAATCTGTACTGAAGAAGGCAACTTCTTTAAAGCAAAACCTGGACCTTTTTAAAGAACTTAGCAAGTAATTAAGAGGACTCTTTGTGATTCGTAACTTGGCTTGCCAAATACCTGGAATCGAGGGAGAATTCCAACTTATGAACTGAGCACCCCACGGAGAAACTGAAGAGGACGGAGGAAGTTTTTCATGCACTCTCTTTTTTTTTGGATTACATCTCAGGGAAAATCTAGGATTCAAAGCTCTAAATGACTTATTTTTGAAAGCTACAGGGTTTTGCTTTTTGTATAAATCCTGGACTATAGTGACACATTGGTTCTATTTTTCCTAGGAGGCTTTTCTTTTAGATGACAAAGTGGATCGGCTGCTGTTGGAGAAGTTGCTGTAAACCCGCTCCCCTGTGTCTTGCTTCATTATAGCGGGGCTGGGGTGAGCTGAAAGTTTGGATATATATTTGGATACTTGTTTGAAACTTGGAAAGTCTGGATATACATTTGGACATTTGTTTGAAACTTGGCAGATTGTTTTACAACTGGCTTCCCAGTTTTTGACTGTTTCATTCTTGGACTGTACCTCTTTACTGCATGGAGTTTAGGGAGACGGTGTTTGCCTTTGGTTTTTTGTATTTTTTTTTTAACAAACTTGATATGGATATAAATAATAAGACTACAAATAGACATTAAAAAAGGACCTAGAAACGAAGAAGCAGGAAAAAGGGAATCTAGTTATGCTGAGTTGAAATCTAGACATTTACCCCCTGACATTTAAAGACTGTGTTTTGAGAAGAATCCAGAATTCTGTAGAGATACACATATAGGACTATTAATAAATACAGGAGGAGTATTAAAGAAGAAGACAAGGGGAAGGGCTGAAGATTGAAGATGACAAGCAGAAGAGAAAGACAAAGAAAGAGAACATCAATATTCAGAAAGAACCCAGAGTGTTTATAAGATAGTAACTTTTAAAACTTAAATAGTTAAATAGTTAAATGTGTTGCAGAACATAAAGGAGTAAATATAAGTTTATTGATTATATAGGTCAGCTGTATCTGTTTTGGAATTTATTGGAGGAAGTGGTAATTTAATCATATTTGAAGTATACTGGGGTAATCAGATTATTGAATTAAAAAGGGTAAGAGTTGGATTTGTTGGATAGGATATATGTCATATATGTCATAAGAATATAAGTATCATATATGTTATAGAGCTATAAGGTATAATAAGCTATAATAATCTTTTAGTTAAAAAACATATTGTGAAGAGATAAGTTTCCTTTCATATTATTAGTTAAAAATACTATTGATACTTTAAGCCAATACTATAAATACTATAAATACCTTAAGTTACATATTGTGTATTTAAAAGTTGGACAAAATGTACAAGAACTGTTAAAGTTGATTAAAATGTTGTGGTTAAGTTGGAAAAGATGTTTTAGAAAAGTTGGCTAAAGCAGGAAACCTTAAGCTAATCACAGTGACCTTGAGCAGGAGAGACACTGATATCAGCTTTGCACAGCTGGTCTGAACTGTAAACAAACCCTTTAGCAAAGCTGAGCTATTGAAAAACAGACCTTAAGGATAATTTGCGGTTTAATAGCACCATCTTATGACGAGTTGGGATACTGCAAGCTTCTTTAATTTGTTAACCCAAACATTATTAATTTAATTGGAAATGGCTTCAGGTACCAGAGGAGCACAAACTAAGAAGACTGTGCAGACAACGATACAGACTGCCAGAAGATCCTCATTGGACATGACCCCAATCTCAGCAGATACAAACCTGATTTTGGAGGAACTGCGGAAATCTAGAAATGAAATGAGGCAAGAAATAAGGCAGAACATTAAGGAAGCAAGAGCAGAAATTAAAGTGGACATTAGAATAGAGATAGAGGGTTTGAGTAAAAAGATGGATCAGATGGCTAAAGAAATAGTCACAATTAAAAAAGATGTCTCAACATTAGAGGAAAAAACCAAGCAGATGGACGAAAGAACAAGTCAGATAAAAGAACAGCAAGGGATTGAAGAAATGAGGTTGAATAGGATTGACACAAGGTACAGAGACCGTTGCCTGAAATTAAGAGGTGTTCCGGATCAGTCAAGTCAAGAGAATGTATATGAAAAAATAGTTCAAGCTTTCAGGATGTATACCCAACTACCAGAAGAAAGACTACATGCTAGTATTGAGAGATCTTCAGAATTAACTCCAGAATAGCAAGAGAACGAGGTCAGCCACGAGATATAGTGGTATGCTTTACAAATTTGAGAGCCAAAGATATAATTTTACAGAAGAGTTATCAGGAAAGATTTTATATGACTTGTCTGAGATAAGAATCTATAGGGACGTACCAGGCCAGGTATTAAAAAAAAAGACAAGAATATCGTTTCCTGACACAAATACTATTGAGGCACAATATAAATTACAAATGGCTTAGAATGGAGGGCTTGGTTTTTGAATACAGACAAAAAAGATATAGAGTAGAAAATATAAAGAAAGCAAAAGAAATCGCAGAAAGGATGATAAGAGAATTGGAAAAAGCGGAAACACAGGAAAAAGGGAAATTCTCCCAAACCTCTAGAGAGAAAGGAACACAGGAAGAAGGTGAAGAACCATTAGGAGCAGGAGGAGGAGATTATAGATCAATAGAGGCTGAAGCACAGGAAGAAATTGAGCAGCTGGAAAGAATTCAAGATAAAGAAGAAGGAGAGTACTAACAAGAAAGTGAGCAAGATGAGTTAGAAGAAAACTAACAAAGGAAGAGAAGGACAAGAACGAGAGAGAAAGGTGAAGAAAAGGAGGGAAAAAAATGGCATCTAAAAGTTTTAAAGTGCTATCCTGGAATACAAAAGACCTCAATTCTCAATCTAAACGCAGACAGATCTTCCACAATTTGGAAAAACAAAAACTTGATATAATCTGTCTACAGGAAACACGAACGGCATACAAAGATGTACAGTATTTAAGGAATTCAAAATTAGGACACTGATTCACGACCACTTATCAAAAAAAAAAAGGGAGGGCGTGGTGATATATATTAACAACAAACATGCATCCCAAGAAGTTTATGCTGATCCGGTTGGACTTTATCTTATTATAGAAGTCAATTTACAAGGATGTATGCTACTACTAGTTGGAATATATGCCCCTACAGATAACAAAGAAAAATTCTATACCAGAGTCAGAAAGCAAGTATCTAAATTCCTGAATGACCACCATCAAGAAAATGTATTAATAATGGGTGATATGAATGGGGTCTTGAACCCAAGAGAGGGTAGAACATCAGAAAAGCAAATCAAGAAAACTCAAGGGAGACTGCCCCAGACTTTTTTTCAACTGATGGATGAGTTAACCTTGATTGATGTCTGAACATTTAAACATGGATCAGAAAAAGGTTTTACGTTCTACTCAGACAGGCATAAATCAATGTTGAGAATAGATCTCTTTCTGACATCTAATATACTCCATTCACAAATTGCGGATATGGAAATACTACCTAAATGGATATCGGGTCACAATCCAATGTGGTGGCTTCTTCTGTGAGTCCTTGTACTTAACAAATTGTCCAATATTGATATATACATTATATATACATTCTGTTGTTATTATATACTGATATATTGCATATTGTATTGGTATATGTGTATGTATATGAATATATGTTTGTCTATGTATGTATACATATACATGTGTCATGTTATGTACAGGTCATTTACTAATAGAGGGTAATAGATATGTATTGATATTGGTAGTATAATATGGTCTATTAGTGTAACCCTTGACTGTATATTTAATTGAGAAGCAGAGAGGAAAGGACAAGACAATGAGGTCTGGCAAAGTGCGTGGTGCTACCTCAGACACTTCAGCAAGAAGAGATTCCACGGGGGACCCCTCAGATTCTCAAAAGAAATTTATGGAAGAAATGAGGAATTTTATGACAAATATTAAAAATTATATGTCTGAGTTAAAGGGGCAAATGAAAGAAATGCGGGATATGCTAGTTCAGATCCAGAAAGATGTGATACAGAATAGAGAGGATATTGAGGTTAATAAGAAGGAGATTGGGGAATTAAAACAGCAAGTGAGCTCTTCCTCCTCTGTAGTGGAGAAGCAACTAGAAAACCAACTGGATAAGCTTGCTCTATTGGAACAAAAACAAAAAGATTCTTGGTTGCGGCTTAGAGGTTTGGCGGAGGGGGAGGGAGAGAATATTAGAGAAAAGATGATTACACTATTTGCCAACTTCATGGAGGTAGAAGAGGATATTATGGAAAATGAAATAGATCTGGTTTACAGGGTCCAATCAGCTGTGGCAAAAAAAATAATCTTCCAAGAGATGTGGTAGTCCAATTTATCAAACGCTCTACAAAAGATAAGATTGTTGAAGAACACAATCGTTCACCACTGTTTGAAAAAGGTAGACAACTTATATTGTTGAGGGAAATTCCTTCTAGAATTTTGCGTAAAAGAAAAGAGTATGACTTCCTGGTTTCAAAGTTAAAGGACTACAAAATTCCATTTAGATGGGATAGACTTGAGGGGGTGGTTGTGGACTACGAACACCAGAGATTCTGGCTTAACTCAATCAATAAGGCTCATGACTTTCTGGAGAAATTTGGTGAAAAAATAAGAAGATCAAGTCCGCTCCCACCCCGAACAAGTAGACACCCACGAGGAAGAAATACGGACTCAATGGACCAAGACTTGGTAGGAGTAGCACAAAGAGAAAAACCAGAAGCAAAGGATGATTGTGCGGAAGAAGAAACTAAGGATAAGGACAAGGGTCAAGATACTAGTTTACTGGATATGAATATAGATGAACTGGTTGCAATTGCCTCAGGAGGAAAATGATGTCAACAATCTTAACGTGGAATGTAAATGGCCTGAACTCCGTGATTAAAAGGAAGAAAATTTTCCATTATTTACAGAAGCTAAACCCAGAAGTTAGTTGTTTGCAGGAAACCCACATTAAAGCCAAAGATACAAAAACTCTCCAGGTTGCGAGGTTAGGAGAGGTATTTGTATCAGCTGCCACAGTTAAGAAGCGAGGGGTTGCGCTATATGTTAAATCACATCTATTCCCTACTCTAAGATTCAATGATGAAAATGGAAGGTTTGTGGGTGTAGAAATTAAATATAATGGGATTAAGATTCTGGTGGTAGGAGTATATACTCCATGTAACGCTAAGGCAAGTTTTTATAAAGATTTAGCGAAGAGGTTAAAAGAGCAATCATATGAACAACTATGTCTCTTGGGAGACCTGAATGACGTGGTTGATATACAGCTGGACAGAACTAAAACACACCACTTGAGTAATCAGGGGAAATTTCCCAACGATTTCTTTAAGCTGGTGTATGAGTATCAATTGAGGGATGTTTGGAGACATAAACATCCCAGAGAGAAAGATTATACATTTTTTTCGAATCGTTATGGTACATGGTCCAGAATTGATATGATATGGATCTCTGAGTCAATGTTGAACAAGATAAAATCAGCAGTTATATTACCCAAAACATTCAGCGATCACAATCCAGTAATTGTTCATATGCAGATGGCTGGGAAAAGATGGAATTGGAAACTAAACGATAGTATTTTGTATCAGGAAAATGTAGTACAACTCTGCAGAAAGGAATTAGAATTTTTCTTCAAAGAGAACTTGGATAATGAAGTTGCAACAACTACGGTTTGGGATGCGTCGAAGGTGGTGATAAGGGGGCTATTTATACAGAAACAAGCAGAGCTAAGGAAGAAGCAAAATGAATCTATGAACAAACTATCGGAAGAGATTAAGAAAGTAGAAAAGAGGTTGCAACAAACGCCAGAGAATAAAAAACTTAGGAGGATGCTAAAGACCTTCCAAAACCAAATGTCTGATGTGGCAATGGAACAAATGGGGAAAAAAATGAGATTTGTAAGACAAAATTGGTTTGAAAATGCCAACAAGCCTGGCCGTTGGCTGGCATATAGGATACGCAGAGAGATGAAGAAAAGAACAATTAATGGCATTAAAGAAGGTAATAGAGTATATACAGATAAAGTATCATTAAAAATCTTGTTCATTTTTACCAAAATCTGTATGGCTCTCCTAAAGAGCTGAGTGCTGAAAATATCAACCAGTATCTTAAGGATAAAAATCTTCCCCAATTGTTGTCAGAACACAGAGAAGCCCTGAACAAACCAATATCATTAGGTGAAATCAAAGAGACAATCGAACAGGCTAAACCTAATAAAGTGCCAGGACCCGATGGCCTCCCGGCAAGTTATTATAAAACCTTTCAGGAGGTTCTGTTGACACCCATGTTGAAAACATTTAACATGATTATTAGTGAGGGTACAGTCCCCCCAAGCTGGAAGGAGGCAAGTATAACATTAATTCCAAAAACGGAGGAAGAATATCTGACGGCCAAAGACTTTAGACCCATTTCTCTTCTCAGTGAGGATTATAAGATCTTTAGTGCTATCTTGGCACAGAGATTAAAGAAGATCCTCCATGTTTATATAGGGGAAGATCAGAGTGGTTTTCTTTCAAATCGCTTTATGAGAAATAATGTAAGATCTACGATAGATGTCATTGAGTATTTTCATGTTCACAATGAAAGGAAAGGAGCTCTGATTTTTTTAGATGCAGAGAAGGCGTTCGACAACCTGAATTGGCAATTTATGTTAGCAGTGATGGATAAGATGAAATTTGGTCAGGTTTTTTTTAAAGTGGATGAAATTGATTTACTTTGATCAGGTAGCCCACTTGCTTGTCAATTCTGAAAGATGTGAGAATTTTTCCATCAGGAAAGGTACTCGTCAAGGGTGCCCGTTTTCGCCTTTAATTTTTATTGTGACATTAGAAGTTTTACTCAATGACCAATATAAATATAAGGCTTTTGCGGATGACATTGTGTTATACTTAGAAAATCCTACTCACCAAATTGGTCGGCTATTGGAAATATTGTACAGCTATGGGAGAGTAGCAGGACTCAAGATTAACAAACAAAAAACTAAGATACTCACCAAGAATATGAAAGCAGATGAGATCAAAAAGCTAGAAATTACATCAGGAATACAATTGACCACTAAAGTTAAATATTAGAAATCTGGGGGAAATTAGACCTGTCTTTAATGGGTAGGATATCTTTAATTAAAATGGGCGTATTACCAAGGCTCTTGTTTTTATTCCAAATGTTACTGATTAATATTCCATCTAAGTGGTTTAAGGAATATGAGAAAGGCATATCCCAATTTCTATGGCAAAAGAAGTTATCAAGAATTAAAATAAGACTTATGATAGATAAAAGAGAAAATGGAGGATTGGCTTTACCCAATATCAGATTATATTACGAAGCCAGCTGTTTGACATGGACCAAACCTTGGATTTTATTGGACAAACCTAGATTATTGAGTCTAGAAGGTCATGATCTTCCGCTAGGGTGGCATTATTATCTATGGTACCAACAAAAAGAAGCACCCAAATTATTTAGGAACCATGTCATTCGTAGATCTCTGTTTGATTTTTGGGTTAAAATCAGACATCATTTAGGTTTGGGAATTCCAATGGTGGTATCACCGCTAGAAGCCTTCTCTATCCAAACTCTAAGGAGAGATATTAAATGGACTAATTACAAGGATTTAATTTTCAAACAAAAAGATCAGATTTGTCTTAAGGACTGCATCCAATTGGAACAAGAAAGAATTACCATACAATGGTTCCCCTATTTACAACTAAAGGAAAGATTTAAAAAAGACCTTAAAGAAGGGGGCTTTGTAATTAATCCCTCCCAAATTGAATTAATTATGAGAAGTGGGGAACGTGGTCTATTGTCAAAATTTTACCAATATCTACTTCAACTTGACCTAGAAAAAGAGGTGATTAAGGATTACATGATTAGGTGGGCTAAAGATATTGGACATACTATAGAATTAGATAACTGAATTGAAGCATGGAAGAATGTGTGTAAATTCACCAGGTCTTATTACCTCCAAGAGAATGTCATTAAGTTATGGTTTCGATGGTATCTTCTTCCAGATAGGATAGCTAAAATTTCAAAGAATAATAAAGACTTATGTTGGAAATGTGATAAAGAAAAGAGAACATTTTTTTTCATCAATGGTGGGTGTCGGGAGTCCTCCATACTTTATTGCTTTAGTATGGCAGTCGCCTGAGGGAATAGTGATAGTGGAATGTTAGGTTATTTCCAGGTGCCGAACATTCCTTCCGGCTGGAGTTTCACAGGAACCGTTTGGCCAGATAGTAGTCATGGTGATTGGGGTCGTTTGTCCTTTTACATCTATCTCAGGAGAAACTGTCTGTTTAAGTGTAGAGTGTGGGAAACAAATTCCATTCTCGAGCTTTGACGTCTGAAAGACAGCGTCCCTTACTATGTTTCAATAAATCTTCTATCAAGTTTATTGATTACGTGTGAGTGTGAATCTGTTCCTGACAGTGGGGGTGCGATAAGGTTAAAAAATTCTGGTTTAAAATTCAAACTAAAATTCAAAGAGTTTTGAGTATTAGTGTAGAGCTAACTCCAGAAATTTTTCTATTGGGAATGGTAAATTTATGTACCCCAAATAGGCACATCCAACGACTAATATGGCATATGATTATATCAGCCAGAATAGTTCTGGCTAGACACTGGTGAAAGAAAACCATCCCCCACGAGGAGGAATGGTGGAATAAGCTTCTGGAGATAGCAGAATTGGATAAGCTTACCTGTATGCTTCAATATAAAACCACTAACAATTCTATGTAGTCTGGCGCCCCCTATTTAACTATGTTAAAGCTAATTTATAAAGGAAGTTGCTATTTTGTACCGGTTACTTTTGCTGCAGGTGTATTTGCAATCTTGTATTTGTAAGAGCTCCCGGAATATTTATGTGGAAAAAGATATTTACGAATTACATGGATAAGGTTTTTTCCTTTTCTTAACAAAAGAAACAAGGAACACAACTAAGGTTTATGTTAATGATACGACTGGAGGTGGGAATCAATTATGTTGGGGAGAAAAATTTTCTTTTTCTTTCCCCCCAATCAATGTAACAAACTGTTTCCGGCCCGGGGGGAAAGGTTTTTTTTTTGGGGGGGAGAGTACTTCATTCCAGTTAAGTTAAGTATGAAGTAATTTTGAATTCTGATCAAGTGTTAACTATGTATTACATATTACGTATTATGTTTTATGCATTATGTATCAAATATCATACACTAGAGCATTGTGGGGGAAAATAGGTAGATATTAGTTGTATATAATAGGACGATACTGCTTTGGGAGGAAAATATGGAAAATATGAAATATGTAACTCTGGAATGTTTTTTTTTCTTTTCCCTTTTAAACAAAATCTAATAAAAATATCTATTAAAAAAAAGAAAGAAAGATAAAGTACTGTCATTTAAACTCCTTCAAATTCACAAATAAACCAGGAAAATGGCTTGCATATAAATTAAGAAGAGAACGGGAAAAGAGAAGGATATTTAAGATTAAAAAAGATCAAAAAGAAATTACAGAACAAGAGGAGATTAAGAAGATCTTTTATAATTATTATAAGAATCTATACTGCAGGGATTTGCCACATGAAATAG